>MU755842.1:21093-51944 GCA_026770625.1 Nicotiana glauca | reverse complement strand
CCCCCCCCCGAATGCCGTCAAGAAATTATTTTCCCTCTCGCCTTCAGCTCAGGGACTCCCCACTACTTTTGGAATTGAGGCTACTGGGTCGGCCTTAGTCTCTTCCACGTTGGTCTTCTTGGATTCTGAAGGTTCATTCTACGGTTCCCCTTTTCTTTTCTTCCCCTTCACGGGTCTAGAAGTATCCTCTTCGCCAGATGATATTTCCTTTATCAAAGGGACCTCCCCAAGGCCTAAACAAATGCAAGAGGTAAGCACAGGGAGTAAGGACACTATCGGTAGCAATTTTGATTAAAAAATATGACTGCGGGAAGAGTAAAGGCTCACCATGATCCTTGGCTTCCCATCGAGCTTGAGACAGATCATGCCACACTCGCTCGACGTATGGGCAAATCAAGTCCAGCCAGCCGACCGAGCCCGAGAGGTCCGTAACCGCGCTAGGGTAAACTACTACAGCTGCATGAACAGAAGAAATTAGCGCGTGGAAAGATATATCTAAAAAGAATCAAGGAGATGCTAGATAACGTATCTACTTATGTTCCATGTTCCACCTTTCGGGGAACGACCTCCTTTCTTTCTAGTTCAGGTCCGAAGTCCTAACTCGGACAAACCTGCTCATCCGCCCTCCATTCCTAACTTCGTTGATGCTAGCAAAAGTTCCCTCAAAGCGTGATAGTGGAGCTTAATTAAGCCTCTACGGAAGAGATTGGGGCCGTTCATCCTGACCAGATGATCGAGGGTGAAGGGCATCTCCCCAATCATGTTCACATAATACCTGATCATGTAGACAATGCATGAAAGAAGGGTGAATCTGGCCGAGGGTCATTCGATACCGTTGGCAGAAGTCGAGAATCACAAGGTCTATTGGAGGTAAGGATGGCCCCACCGGCCCAAGGGTAAATGGGTAAGTATACATACTGAGAAAATTGGCTTTGTATGTCGTTATATCCTCCTCCCGAGAAGGGACCTCCACAAGCATTGCGTCCCCCCAGAGACAATCAGTCTTCACTCTCTCAATGTCTGTTATTGAGCTAATATATTGAGACACGGTCTCATGACACCCGGTTTTGAAGAAGGTTTTTAGACCTTGAAATCGGAAGTCGTTGTAAAAAATCCTGGAACACATTCTCCAGCTCAAGGAGGAACTACTACTTTGCCTTTAGATGAAAGCGAAGAAGAGGAAGTTACATTCTCCGGAGAAGCAGATGCGGAAGTTTTTGCCATTCTTAAAAGATTTCAGAGGAGAAAAGAAAATTTTTTTCAAAGAAAGAACAAAAGTAAAGGTAAACGGAACTTTTTTAAGGTCCTGGTGGTGCAGTGAATAATAAAGAACGAGAAGAGGTATTTATAAGGGCACTACACGCACATTGATTGAGGCCAAAAGACGGCCTTCCATTGTAATCAGTATGAAGGCTTTTAAGGGTTGTGTGTACGCGACCTTTTGGCACCTTATTTTATCGTGTCAACCATTTGGCAAGATGTGACTGCCGTCATTACATAAGTACCAGAAGGGCAGGGATTTGAGGTCGTTTCTTATAGTTTCATTTTAAGAAACTCGAAGACTATCTGTATATGAGCGAAATTGGGAGGCCCGCTTTCACGATGATTGCGTCTCTCCCTTAGCCTCAGAAAAGGCCCCGAAGGTCCGGGGATGCAGCTCGAGGCTTTGACCTTGAAGGCTGTTCACACTCGACTTCGACATAGTACAAGTCGGTGGTTATCAAGGGTAAGCGAAAAGTTCCCTAGGCACGTAGTCCAAACTAACATCACTAGCAAAAATAGTACCAGCCTGCACCATGTTACTAGGTAGTTGTGCCAGCTATCTTACTTTGTAATAAATGCATTTGTACTACGTTAGTTTTATCCCTCATATATGAAGGGGATCCTTATTATTTTCTCAATACTAAATATACACGAACATTCTCTATGCTCTCTAAAATATTCTCTTGGTCTCATTACTTCCATTTATTGCTTATATCTGTTGTATTCTATTTATTGTTCTTCATTTATTGCTCATAAAGAGTCATCATCGTATCTCTCATAACTGTTAGTCTTCCCTCGATTGCTATAAGTCGGTCACCCAGCTCGACCCCGAGGCCTTATAAATGACAGCTCAAGGCCCCGATCTCTAACTGTTTGGTTCGATGACCATACCATCTCTAAAGTATAATCTTTATTTCTAACCTTTTACTTAGCATCCATTGCTTAACAACTAGCATAAAAATAGATCATATATTTTTAGAACCTCATAACCAAATTTAATTATTATTATCATTGTCACAGTAAACAGATTAAATTTGCAATGTGCCCAATCTCAATACCAGTGCTGGAGAACAGATTACCGAAATTGGTCATAGCTCACCCTCACAATCCTTTTCCTTTCATACACATGTACCCTATTAGCAACTTATATCCTTAAATTCTCTAAGTGGCAGCAGTCAGCATTTGATTGAAAAGCTTTCTATTGACTGTGAACCTGAGTCATATGAAGAAGCAGCAACTATACTTGCTTGGCAACAGGCCATAAACCAAGAATTTGATGCCCTCTATTCTAATCATACCTAGGACCTTGTCCCACTATCTGGAGGAAAGAAAGCAATAGGTTGCAAATGGATATATAAAATCAAACATAAGGCAGATGAAAGTGTTGAAAGATTTAAAGCTAGACTAGCTGTCAAGGGTTACACTCAAGAAGCGGGAATTGACTACACTGAGACCTTCTCTCTAGTAGTGAAGATGACTACTTTCAGTGCATTAGTTAGTATTGCAGTAAAGAAGAATTAGGAAGTTTCTCAACTTGATGTGAACAACGCTTTTCTACATGGAGACCTAAATGAAGAAGTGTACATGCAAGTCCCACCAGGACTATTAGTAGAAAAACAGAGCTTGGTGTGTAAGCTAAAGAAATCCTTATATGATTTGAAGAAAGAAAGTAGGTAGTGGTATGCTAAATTGACAGAGGTCTTATGCTCTAAAGGATATGTGCACTCTATACTAGACAATTCTCTCTTCTACAAGAAAATTATTTAGTGGTTATATTGGATGATATCCTATTGACAGGAACAAATTAGGAAGAAATCAAGGCATTGAAGTCTTTCCTACATGAGACTTTCAAAATAGAGGATCTGGGAAGATTACACTATCTCCTAGGATTGGAGATACTATACAAGCATGATGGAGAAATAATCACATAAAGAAAGTTCACTACTGATCTGATAAAGAAGTTTGAGTGCTCACACTGCACTCTCATGTCCTCTACACTTTATCCTTCAACAAAGTTGAAAGCCACTGAAGGTAACTTACTCACAGACCCCACTCAATACAGAAAGCTAGTGGGAAAAATGAACTTCCTCACCAACACACGACTTGATATTTGTCCAACATCTCAGCCAGTACATGTAAAGTCCCCGATATTATCATCTCAAAGCTGCCATGCATGTACTCTGATATTTGAAAGGTGATCCTGGTATGGGAATTTTTTTGTCGAACAGTGGAGATTACAGACTAGGATCTTTTTGTGACTCAGATTGGGCAGCTTTTCCTGAGATTAAAAAATTAGTTAGTGGTTATATTGTATTACTTGGAGATAGTCCAATTAGTTGGAAATTGAAGAAATAGTCCACTGTGTCACTAAGCTCTGCAGAGGCAGAGTACATGTCTGCAAGAAAGGTAATTGCACAGCTCGTTTGGTTATCTAAACTTTTGGAGGAACTAACTATACACTTGAGTCTTCCCATTCCAGTATATTATGATAATCAAGCAGCCCTGCACATCGCCAGAAATCTAGTGTTTCATCAACGAACCAAACACATAGAGGTCGATTGATATTTTGTAAGGGATAAGTTCGTGGAAGGATTAATCTCTCTAAACTATGTCTATACAGACAACAAGCTTGCAGATATACTCACAAAATCCCTGACAGGCATCAAACATTTGTCACTGCTTCACAGGTTGAAAATGAGTACCTCCTTTCCAACTTGAGGGGGCGTGTTAAGATGAGAAACTTTGTAATTATTTAATAAGGAGCCACATCGCTAGGATTGACTGTGGCTACTTTTGCAATTAGTTAGTTAGGTTGTTAGTGCTAGATTTGTAAGTGGCTATTTCCGCAAGTAGTTAGTTACATTGTTACTTAGTATCAGTGATTTGTATATATATAAGGGCATTATCATTTCCTCATTCAATTCAATGAAAATGTTTACTCTCATTCCCGAGATTCTCGAACTTTCTTCTTCTTCTTTCTTCCTCTGAGCTTCATTGCATGCAGCCATGGCGGTTGAGCTTTAGCTCAAATAATCTCTTCGATAATGTTCAATTTTTTCAATCCTTGATGGGAGGGTGCGAAGGTCGAGAATTAGGGTAGTAGGTTAGCAGGTAGTCGAGTGTCTTTCTTTTCCATACCAGTAGTACTAGTATTATTCTTGTATTTTCTTATTCGTATATTTAAATTACTACCTGCTATTTCTTTTGCTTCGGTTTTCTTATTATCTTGTTGTAGTTACTATTCTTTTTCCATGACTTCTCCACTACTGTATTTCTTTTCAACACTGCTGAGATTATATATACTTTCATTGAGCCGAGGTCTATTGTAAATAACGTTTCTACCTTAACAAAATGAGAGTAACATCTACGTATATACTATCCTCCTCAGACCCTACTTTTGAAATTATACTAGTTTATTTTTATTGTTTCGTTCGAAAAGAAAGAGGTATTTTTTGGATTGATCCTAGATGAACCTCGAAAAATTAATGTGGCTCTGTTATTGCTCCAATTCGGTCGCTTTTTCACAATATAAAATATAAGTTCTGTATTCTTTGTATTTCTAACAGATCACTCTTGCGTTAAAAATAAAAAGGAGAGAACAATTTACGAATAAGAAAAGCATATAACGTAACACGTCGTATGAATGTGGCATGACTTGACATGTAACTACATCAATGTGACATGACTTGGCATTTAATTTATCACTTGCTCGCAGCATTTTGGAAAAATTAAGGTGGAGTGGTAACTTACTCTAAATGAAGAAAAATATTATTTTTCAAATATCATTCTCATGAAACTTTTTTTCGCCAAAGAGAAGATTCTTATAATATTAAAAATTTCTCTTTTGCTATAAACTCGAGCGAGGAAAAAGAATAGAGCCCAACGTAATATCTGTGCCCGAGATTTTACCTCAACAACAACAGCAACAAATCCAGTATGTTCCCATCAGATGGGGTCTGGGAAAGGTAGTCTGCACACAGACATTATCCCTACCTATCAGGTAAAGAGACTGTTTCCAATAGACCTTCGGCTCAGAAAAGGTAAGAAGAAGAGGAAAGCAAGAGAGAAAAAAAGAGGGAAGAGAAAAGAAAAAGAGGGAGCTAAAGTATAAGTAGTACCAAATAATAGTAACGGGGAATATAATACATGATACGAACAAAATCACATAGCATAATAAAAATCTAAGAATATGAAGTGATATGCGTACTACTAAGACTATCAGTAAACAACTAAAAACTATACACTAACCTTCTACCTTAATCCTCGAACCCGACACATTCCTATGAAGGGCCATGTCCTCAGTAAGCTGAAGCAGCGCCATGTCATATGAAGTGATATGCGTACTACATCGACCTCTTCTCAAACTCGCCATGGTCAACCTCTCACACCTCCTAACAAGAGAATCAAAGCTTCTTCTATTAACATGTCCGAACCATCTCAGCCTCGACTCCCGCATCTTGTCCTCCACAGAGACTACTCCCACTCTGTCTCAGATAACTTCATTCTTGATCTTATCTCTCCTGGTACACCCACCCATCCATCTCAACATCCTCATCTCTGCTACTTTCATCTTCTGCACGTGGGAGTTCTTGACTGGCCAACACTCGAACCCATACAATATAGTCGGTCGAACCACCACTCTATAAAACTTACCCTTAAGTCTTGGTGGCACATTCTTATCACATAAAACATCGGAAGAGAGCCTCCACTTCATCCATCCCGCTCCGACGCGATGTGCGATATCTTCGTCAATCTCTCTGTTACCTTGGATAATAGACCTGAGATACTTAAAACTCACTCTCTTGGGGATAACTTGAACATCAAGCTTTACCTCTACGTCTGCTTCATGGGCCCTGTCACAGAATCTGTACTCCAAATATTCTGTTTTGATTCTACTCAATTCGAAACCTTTAGACTCCAAGGTCTATCTCCAAAATTTTACCTCCTATCACATTTTATTTACTACAGAGCTCAATAATAAAGCAGCTGGAGAAAAGTGCTAGACAATTTAATTAAATACTCTTCCTATCAAGACAAAGCTTACTCTGTTATTTTACTAGTTCTGGAGTCCAAAAAATCAAGCGAATGTATATATTTACAACGGGTTGAATAAGAAAAAAAAATGACCAAGTTAATTGATGAGAGCTTTTGCTATAAAATCGAAAAATATTTTTTTTTTTAAAAAGAAGGATTAATGCAAAAGAAAACAAAAAGATGACTTAAACATGATTGGGAAAATTTAGGTAATATATCGAATTAATTATGTGCTGATATGTCATGACACGTGGATCAGTAACGGAATGATAGCTTGGCAAAGAATAGTTGAAGAGGCACGAACTTTAATAGGCATGGGCAAAGATCGAAGAAAATCAGAAGGAACGGATACTTGAACCTCTTGATAAATTGAAAAAGCATCAGAAGAATGAACCTAAATAGCAAAAGAGTGTAGAAACGTATTATTGGTAATTAATAGGTATTAATTATCGAAAAACGTTATAGAAGCTTTATTGAAACAATTATGATTGCCAATTATAACGTTACATTAAATGTCAATAATTATCGATAATGACTCCATTATGAAAGGAGAAATATCTTACATAGAAATAACTATAAAATGTGAGGAATAAATATTTGTAAGGACATGAAATACTATTGGAATATTCAGATTTACTTTGCTTTTAATTTAGCTATTATTCATATCAATTATTCCTATTTCTGTTTAATTATCAGTAACTCGAGTTCTTCTACAAAACAAGCTTTGACCGAAATTCTTATTTTTTGTTAAACAAATTGGTTCCATTGCCAGGACTCTGATAATCTATTATTTCTTAAATTAATCTTTTGTCAAATAAATCATATCAAATGTCAATGAAAATAATCAAGGAGACCGTCAACTCCCGGAGAATTTGCAAGATGATGCAACCCTGGTCCCTTCCCCACGAAATTCTCCTCGACAATCTCGAGAAAGAACTCCTGATGGATCTCAATCAAATGCGAATGATCAGCTTGAAAATGATGAGGCTGTTAACGAAGCTCTGCAAAAGTTAATCGCTCAACAGGTCAGCAAAGCTCTTGAGGGTTTCAGTAACCAGTTACTAGTTGTACCACCAACATCAACCCCAAAAAACAACACCTTAGAAAACCCTCGCTCAGGACTCGTTAATTCGAGCAGTGGAGGAACTCCGAGCGAATCTCGTGACGGAGGGTCAGATCACCTAATTAATTCTGATTTAAAAAATTTAGTACTAACTTTGCAGAAATAGCTCAAGGAACAAAGCGACCTCATACAGCAAATACCTGTAGTACCGCTTGTAATCAAGGGGATAAATATGGACAAATACTCGCAACAACCTTGGAAGCCAAGTGCTGCTGCTTTACCAATTTTGAAGAAATTTAAGATAACCCGATATTCCAAGATACGATGGTATAACTGATCCACGGGATCACGTAATTGCATTCACAACCGGCATAAATGGCAACGACTTGACCAAATAGGAAATTGAATCAGTTTTGGTTAGAAAATTAGAGAAATACTTACTAAAGGAGCATTAACATGGTACTCTCTTTTACCTGAAAATTCTATAGATTCTTTTGCTGAACTTGCAGATTCATTCATCAAAGCATACTTAGGAGCTCAAAAAGTTGAGAAAAGAATGGAGGACATTTTTAAAATAAAGCAAGGATATATGGAGCTGCTCAGGGAATTCGTAGACAGGTTCCAACGTGAAAGGATGATGTTGTCACGTGTACTAGATAACTGGGCAGCTATGGCATTTGCAAGCAATCTAAACGGAAAAAGTTCAGAAGCCACGAGGAGACTCAAGGAAAGCCTACGAGAATTTCCAGCTACAACTTGGAATAATATTTATAACAGATTCAGCACGAAGCTTCGGATAGAAGAGGATACCATCATTCAACTCAAAAGGATGAAAAGGTGAGTTCAAGGTGAGCTGAAACTGAAAAAGGTCCGGTAAAAATTGGTACGAACCTTACATGGGACCAGTAGGAAGATACTCACGAACAAAACAAGATAACCCCAGATATGATCATAGATCAAGAGATAGGGAGTCAGATTCATCATCAAGATTCGGGAAAGAACGAAATATACGAGAGACGTGTGGTGAAGACAGAAGCTCTAAGGTGAAGACCGGTGGTTACAATTTTAATGTAAGCACGTCTGAATTGGTGGTTGTTTTAAGGAGCATGGGCAACAAGGTACACTAGCCAAACGAAATGAGATCAAATCCAAACAGGCAAAATCCTAATTTTTGGTGCGAGTTTCACTATGATTACGGTCATAAAATGGCAGATTGTAGATTACTGCAAGGTGAAGTAGAACATTTATTGAAATAAGGGTATCTAACTGAATTATTTAGTGAAAAAGAAAAGCAGGTATGAAAAACAGATAGGAGCCTCCAAAACCCCCTTCACCAAAAAGGACGGCTAATATCATAAGTGGGGGAGAAGAGATCAATGGCATAACAACAGCAAGGAAGGTGTCAAAAATAACGGTTATACATGGGAAGCGAGTTCGACAAGTTGTGGATGAAGATAATATTACATTTGATGATGCAGATGCGGATGACGTGTTAACCCCACACAAATGATGCACTGGTAATTTCTTTACTTGTACATGATACTAATGTGAAACGAGTTTTGATTGATCCAGGCAGTTCCGTGAATATTATTCTATTAAGAGTGGTAAATGAGATGCAAGCTGATGATAAGTTAATACCTAAGGCTCAAACGTTATCTGATTTTGACGACTCGAGTATTGTAACAAAATGCGAGATAACACTCACCACATTTGCTGAAGGAGTAGTCAAAGACATCAAATTCCAAGTGGTATAAATGGATATGGCTTACAATATGATTCTCGCTAGACCATGAATTAACGAAATGAACGCTATTCCATCTACTTTGCATCAAGTTATTAAATTTCCTTCACAGTGGGAATACAAAAAATCTGTGGTGACCAGCAAGCGTCCAGGAGAATTAATTTTGTAGCAGATTCAAGATCAAAAAATGAAGAAAAATAGTAATCACAGAATTTAGTTGAGGATTATGCAACACAAACCTCAACTGAATACGAGCGAACAGATGTATGCTCGAGGCCCGATACCGTCCAAGAGCCAGAGGAAAATGAAAACATCAAAACGACGATTGAGGAATTCGAATCTGTATTACTCTTTACATCCTAGCCTGAAAGGAATGTCTACCTTAGGGTCAACCTCATCCAGGAAATGAAAAGTAAATTGACTGAATTTTTGAAAACTAACGTGGATTGTTTTGCCTGGTACCATTCTGATATGACAGGAAAACCTCCAGAAGTGATGACCCACAAATTAAATGAAGATCCATCATATCCACCTATCAAACAAAAGAAAAGAAAGCAAGATCTTTCAAAAATAAGGTGATTCAAGATGAGGTACAAAAACTTTTAAAAATTGGGTCAATCCGTGAGGTAAGATATCCAATATTGTTTGCTAATACTATAGTAGTACCGAAAAAGAATGGCAAATGCCGAGTTTGTGTAGATTATAGTGACCTAAATAAAGCTTGTCCTAATGATTCTTTTCCGTTACCACATATAGATCAACTAATTGATGTTACTGGGGAACATGAATCGTTAAGTTTTTTAGATGCATATTCATGGTATAACCTGATAAAAATGGACCCTATAGATGAGGAAAAAACTTCATTTATAACAGACAGGGGGACTTACTGTTATAAAGTAATGCCATCGGTCTCAAGAATGCTTGGGCCACATATCAAAGGTTGGTGACTAAAATGTTTCAAGAACATCTAGGGCAAACCATGGAGGTCTATATAGATGATATGATGGTCAAGTCACAACAAGTAGGGGATCACATTCAACACTTGTCTGATACATTTCAGATTCTTCGTAAATATAACATGAAATTAAATCCTGAGAAGTGTGCATTTGGAGTTTCGTCAGGTAAGTTCTTAGGTTTTCTTGTTTCTAACCGTGGTATTAAAGTAAATCTCGCACAAATTAAAGCTATTGAGGAAATCCCTAATACACTGACAAGTAAAAAACAAGTACAGAGACTGACGGGAAGAATAGCAGCTTTAGGAAGATTTATTTCCAAATCATCAGAAAAATGCGTCAGGTAATTTTCAACACTAAAAAAGCAGGATCAGTTCGAATGGTCAGCGGAATGTCAGCAAACACTTAAAAATCTAAAAGTATACTTGTCAAATCCACCGTTGCTTGCAAAACCAAAATATGGGGAAAAACTACTCATCTACCTTGCTGTTTCAGAAGTAGTGGTGAGTACTGTGTTAGTTCGTGAAACCAATGTAAACAGTCTCCAATTTATTATGTTAGTAAGTCATTATTAGATGTTGAGACTCGGTATCCTCATCTAGAAAAGCTTGCACTTACATTAATTATGGCATGTAGGAAATTAGGAACTTATTTTCAATGCCATACCATCCGTGTAATAACTGCTTACCCTCTACGTAATATATTACATAAATAAGCTAAGTGGGCCATGGAAGCTAAGTGAATATGACATTACGCATCAACTTAGAACTACAATAAAGTCGCAGGTATTAGTAGATTTTGTGGCAGATTTTAGCCAAGGGATGCAACTAAAAACAAAAAAAGAACTACAAGTATTCAATGGGTCTAATCCAAGAACTTGGACCTTATTTACTGATGGTTCATCAAATGTAAAAGAGGCAGTTCTAGGTATTGTTTTGGTACCACCTATGGGAGAAACCATATGACAAGCCATAAAATGTCACCCTATTACTAACAACGAGGAAGAGTATGAAGCTGTGATTGCATGTTTAGAACTGGCACGAGATCTTGGCATAGAACATGTTGTAACTAAAAGCAATTCACAGTTCGTGGTTAATCAAATGCTGAGGACATACAACCAGAGAGGCAAGAATGCAGCAATACCTGGAAAAGGCACGTAATCTGATCAGGCAATTCCAAACCTGGAAAGTCGGGAAGATACCAAGAGAGGAAAATGCCGAGGAAGACATCCTAGCTAATCTTGCATCTGCTGCAAAAGTAACAAATGACGAAAATGCTTATATAATTCATTTATTTCACTCTGTACTTGATCAAAACAAAAATGGGGTAAATTTTAATAATTTAACTTAGGATTGGAGGAACGAGATCGCCACTATTTTTCAGTATGGAATCTTACCTGAAGACAAGAAAAAGGCTCAAACACTTTGCAAAAAAGTTGCTCGATACTGTTTAAAGCAAGGCAATCTTGATCGTAAAATGTTCGGTGGTCCTCTTTCAAGATTCCTTGGGCCTTCTAAAACAGAGTATGTGATGAGAGAAATACACTAGGTACATTATAGAAATCACTCGGGAGGAAGATCTTTAGTAAAAACCATGATTAGATCCGATTATTATTGGCCAAAAATAGAAAAAGACGTGGAAAATATTGTGGCTAAATGTAACAAGTTCCAAAGATATGGTACCAACATGCATAGACCTACTGAATTATTACATCCAGTCATTGCACCGTGGCCTTTTATGAAATGGAGGACGAATATCGTGGCTCCACTACCGGAAGCCAAAGGTAAGGTAAGATTTTTGCTAGTACTCACTGATTACTTTACTAAGCGGGTAGAAGCAGGAGCTTTTAAACAGGTACGAGAAAAAGAGATTAGAGATTCATTTGGTGAAGCGTCATATGTCGATTTGGGATACCAAAGAAAATCGTATGTGATAATGGCCCGCAATTTATAGGCAAGCAAATCACAGAATTTTTTCAAAGTTGGCAAATTAAAATGATTACTTCAATGCCTTACCATCTGGTGGGTAATGGGTAAGATGAATCAACAAATAAAGTCATTATCAATAACTTGAAGCAACAGTTGGAGGAATCCAAAGACAAATGGCCAGAGGTGTTACCTGGGGTGTTGTGGGCTTATCGAACAACCGCAAAAACAAATACGAGGGAAACACCATTCTCACTTGTATACGGAGCTGAAACTTTAATTCCAGTCGAGATAGGGGAACCAAGCAAGAGATATACACAAGCTACCGAGGAATCAAATGAAGAAGATATGTAAGTAAACATGGATTTGCTTGAAAAAATGAGGGAAGCTGCGTTAATAAGGATGGCAGCACAAAAATAAGTTATGGAATGATACTATAATCGGAAAGCTCATCTCAGATACTTCAAGATTGGGGACTTCGTACTTAAGAAAGTTTTCCAATCCACGAGAGCAGCTAATACAGGAAATTTAAGTCCAACCTGGGAAAGACCTTATAAGATTCATGGAATTGCAGGAAAATGAGCATACGAGCTTGAAACATTGGATGACAAGATTCTACCTTCAAATTGGAATATTGTTCATTGGAAGAGATATTATTTCTAAGGAAAAGTAATACCCACGGGCAGGTATCCCCATTAACTATTTTATTTTTGAATTATTCAAATTTTACTAACGATTTTATATGATAGACAAAAAGCTAGCATGTACTAAATGATGAATTACGACCTGCAAGACACGTAGAAAGAACATAATTTCTGGTCTAGGGTTACAACTATTCTGATAGAAATTTAAAAGGGTTAAGTAGTCTTCATCTGAAATCGTACCTCCGAGTCCCGTTTGTTTTTCCTTTTCAGGAAAAGGACCGCATGGAAGGAATAATCAAGTGCTCGAGATTTCATACTTCAAAGCTCAAACACTTGGAGGACTATATAATATACATATGATATATGTATAAAGAAGGAAAAGAAGACTGAAAATAATTAAAGTTCAAGTCAAGCCCAAAAGTCTACTCATCAAATGAATCAAGTTCAGAGCAAAGTCATGAGCTAATAATACAAGCCAATCAAAAAACCTTCATATAGATTTCAAGTCTTATGATGTCTAGGTTAAAGGCAGTATTTAGCCTTGGATTTAGCCAATCAAAAAACCTTCATATAGATTTCAAGTCTTATGATGTCTAGGTAAAAGGCAGTATTTTGCCATGGGTTATAAAAACCATTGGATTTCTTTTTCTTTGTTGCAAATCTGTTGTAAGGAAAATAGTTACGGAAAAGTAATAGAAGATATTTAAATACATGCAAGATGTTATTTAAACTTGACAAAGTTCAAATGAAAACTTTATTAAAGTTATTTCAAGAAAACATGTGTGTTCCTATTTCTTTTTTCGTATATTTACACGATTATGAAGTTGAGACGTCTTCTTCATTAAGTGTCATATATAAAAGGGTCCTCTTTTATAAATTCATGTTTGATTTGAAAATCCATGAAGTTAACATAGAATTTTTTTTTTAATTAAAAAAAAAAAAGAGAAATGCAAAAAGGGTATGGCTAAAACCCGCGAATTAACAAACAAGATCTTGAATATAAAGACATAAAAAAAAGCAAAAATAAGCTCAAAAAAATTAAATTAAATAAAACCTTCATAATATTAAGTTTAGACTAAGTATGAACTTATTCATAAACTAATTGTCATTGTTTTTACAAAATACCCCGAAAAGGTCTGGAGACTTGTCGTTTCCAAAAACTAAACCCCCAAATGAGACCAAGGGTATAACCACATTCCACCAAGAATTAAAAAAATGGGAGTCGCACTTCATAAACTTTCAATAAGGGGCAGAAGAAGAGTCTAAAGCAACATCATTAGCAGCAAAAGGCTCGAGTTGACTTGAAGGAGTTGGGGCATTCACTTTACCTATATCAGCTTCAACATGCTCAGGCGTATCAGCCATGGGAGAGTGAAAACTTTGGCCTTGCTGAGTTTTTTCAATGGTCTCCTTTATTTTGGCTAACTCAGCATCCAAGTTAAAACCCTCTTGGTATCCTCCGCAAGGGTATCATGGCGAGTGTTTAAAATAGCCCAACTCACTTCAATAGCAGTCTTGTCCTCAAGAATCTCATAATCTCTCTCCCATTGGTCAATCTCATTTTTAAGCTCTTCTTTCTCAAACAAAGCAACATCATATGATGATTGCAGAGGGGCAAGTGAACTTTCTAAAACTCTGACCTAATCAGAAGACTCACCAAGATCTTCTTGGGTCCGGGTAAGTGTTTGAACAAGTTCACCAGCATAAACCTGCTTCTCGTTTAGCAATGCCTTCAACCCTCTAATCTCTTCGCTGGCTTTGGAGAGTTGTTCAGAAAATGATGTCTCAAGGAGATTTTTATCCTTGTTACTTGATTTAAGGAAGCCTTCTCAACTGCTAACTCTAAATTCAATACCTTCAACTGCTGCTCTAAGGTGCACTTGATTTCTTCTAACACTTTCATATAAAGTTGAAGGCTTTCATATTGTTCTTTCCAATTGTCTGCTTCAATACGATAATCATGCATTAACTGCTCCATATGAGAAAGCCTCTTCATCATCTCTATCGACTGTGCCAATAAGATTAATCTAGAAAAAAAAAAAGAGGTAAGAACCATAATAAAAGAAGAAAGAAATAAAGTGTAAAAAGAAGAAAATACCTTTAATGATGATTGCACTATATCATTCATCCAAGTCAAAGAGCTATGACTCTCGAGCTTGGATTTTTCAACTGGACCGATCAGAGGTTTCAACCATACGTCAGTCCAACCTGACTTTTTCAAAAAATTACTATCGGCAGGGACCTCAATGGTAATCTGATTCATCATTCCACTTTCACTCGAGGAACCAACCTCAGTACGAGGAATGGTAGTAGGGGGAATTGTGGAAGAAGTCATAACAGCTTGGGGCGGAGCAGCAACAGTAGCAGTCACAACTAGCAAAGTACGTGCCACGGGGACAAGCATGGTAAAAGAGGCCAAAGGTACTTCATATTAAACTAAATCCAAATTTTCATTATCCAACCCACGAGAAAAAAATCTGATCATCAAAGTTACGAGCTGTCGCAGGAGTATCATCATCAGATCTCACCAAGGTGGCTTCAACAGGCTCGGTTATGGGAACTGAGGGAGGAGTCGCTTTATCATCTGAAAAGATGCGTCTTCTGGCCCACGACCTTTTAACCAAGGAACCTCCATCTTGTTCCTCCTCCTCTTTAGAATCCTAGGTTGTATCAGCCTTCCTTTTCGATGAAGAACTCAAGATTATTCCTTGAGCTCTTTCCAAAGAAACTCTGGAAGTCGTGACTGCTCCAGCACTTACACCACGAATGGGAAATCCTGATAAAAAGAAGGATCAGATAACTTCTAAGCGAAAGATGAATGAGAATATGAAAACTAGAGGAGTAAAGCATTTACCATGAGTTTTAACCTTCTAACCAAACTTATGCGAAAGATTTTTCCAAGATCTACCTTCCATTGGAACAACTTTCAATAACTTTTCTACCCAACCATAGAAATTGGGAATCTCATCAACAATTCACATAGTTGCTGAAAATAAAGAAAAGGTTAAACAGTAGCGGGAAAAATTAAAAAATTAAAAAAAAAGTTATAAAAGAAAAACTTACGTGGAAAATTTGACTTTTTAGGAAATGAAACATTTTCTTCGCCCATTAAACCAATAGTGGGGGCAGCAACAAACCTGGCATACCAGCCACGGTCCTTATCATCCTCTAGGCTAACTAACACTCTCTTACTTCTCGCCACTAAAGTAAAAATCCCATGACGAAAAAGTTTGGGGGAGTAGAGATGGATCAAATGGAAAAAAGTAAAAGGCAAGTTAGCCAACTTTGTTAAGTGTCTTAAACAAAAAACATCTCTCCACACAATGGGGCCAATTTCTCCTAGACAAACGTCGAAAAAACGACAAACCTCAATAATAACAGGATCAATGGGGGGTTTGAAATTCAGCGTAAAGGGATATGTATACACAAAAGAAAATTGGTCATGTAAGATGTAATTCTTTGGTTTGCATTAGGAATAATAATAGGGAAGTCAGGTCTCCAGTGGCAACCCCTATGAACAATAGAAATTAAGCCGTCGGTAGTGAAGGATAGATGTTAGCGCGATCTAAAAAAGACATAGAAATAATTTGATTTCTGATCGATTCTCTATCAGTGTAAAAAGATAGTTCAGAAGGAACAATCTCATCTACGAAAGGTTCACGAATTGGTTCATTAGAATCTTTATTTCTGGATGAAGGTTTGTGTGAGAGAGAACACCTAGTTCTAGAAGGAGGAGCAGAACTCACTGAAGGAATAGAAACACCCCTTACAGATGAAGATCCTAAACTACGCAATCTTCCTCCTCTTCTACTCCTAACAGGAGCGAGATGAAGATTATCGATAATGGGAACTCTTCGAGGGTTAGGATTTGAAGAATACATGGTTGTACGAGGAAGAAGAAAACAAGAGTGAATATTCTGAGATGGGTAATCTTTTATAAGAAAGACAAAGACAAAAGCTATATTTATACTCAGAAGGAACCGTCAAAGAAAAAGGTGTAATGATATAAATGTCATAATGGAAACTGTCACTTCGTAATTGATGAAGCCGTAAAAAAGCCCTAACAGGCGCTGAAGGATTGCAGATCCAATCGGAAGATGCCACATGTCACGAGCATTAAATGGAAGTGACATATAAAGCATTAGTTCCAAAAAGGGTGTAATGGCAGCAAAAATTCTCGCTTTAATGAAGATCCATTTCCTAAATATTCTATTGATGAATAAATGGCAAGTGGGGGGGGGGGAGACTATCTGTATTGGAAAAATTTACGTAATATATCGAATTAATTATGTGCTGACATGTCATGATACATGGATCAGTAAAGGAATGACAGCTTGGCAAAGAATAGTTGAAGAGGCACGAGCTTTAATAGGCACAGGCAAAGATCCAAGAAAATCAGAAGGAACGGATGCTCGAACCTCTTGATAAATTGAAAATTCATAAGAAGAATGAACAAAAATAGCAAAAGAGTATAGATACGTATTATTGGTAATTAATAGGCATTAATTATGAAATTTTTTATAGAATCTATATTGAAACAGTTACGATTGCCAATTATAATGTCACGTTAAATATCATTAATTGTCCATAATGACTCCATTATGAAAGGAGAAACATATTACTTAGAAATAGCTATAAAATGTGAGGAATGAATATTTGTAAGGACACGAAATACTATTGGAATATTCAGATTTACTTTATTTTTTATTTAGCTATTATTCATATTAATTATTCCTATTTTTATTTTATTATCAATAACCCGAGTTCTTCTACAAAACAAGCTTTGACCGAAATTCTTATTTTTTGTTAAACAAAACATAGCCCATAGATATTAGGAAAACAGAGTCAAGGCTGTTAGCACTCCTTAATAAATAAATAAATGAAAAAAGAAAGATTGACCATGATCCATAAATCCATAGAGTACTAGGTTGTTTGCCATGATTGGGACATCAGATACCCCATTTCTGCCCATATGCACTATGATTTTTATATTGTCCTAATTTAGTTTTTTATGCTGTTTTGTTTTCATTATTTTATTTAAGATGATATGTATTCGAACCCCGCGGTGTATTAAATTCGCTCTTAAAATTCACTTAAATGGAAAATTCAACCTACCAAATATTTCTCCATTTTAATTAGATATGTCAGCAATATTGTAATGATGACACATTACTGTTTGACTCAAAAGTTATTAAAATCATTTCGAACAAATCAATCTAAGGTAAAGTGGTAAATCTTAGCTAAGTGTAATAATCTCTAGAGTGAAAGATAGATAAAAATGAAGACTTCTCGTTCGTGAAAATGATATTCTCTTTTGATTTTGAGTAGCCCCCCTTACAAGGTTACTACACCCTTTATATACAAGGAATTAAAATCTCTTAAGCAGTAAAAGACAAAGCACAAGGAATATTCTTAATGTCCCCTAATGGGCCTATACCATTGTAAGGGTCATATAGTCTTTCGTCCGCCTTTAGGTCGTCTCTCACAGGACGTCGAATCGGGGGAAACCTGTCATTCGTCATGCTCATCAATAGTCGTCATTGGTCGTCACTAGTCAACTTTGGACCCATACAATTAATCCCTTCGCTTATCAGGGTTGCAACCTGGTGCATCCTAGATAAGCGGACCTCATGCGTTCCTATGGAGAAGTTTGACCTTCGAGACGTTACGACATGGCCAATAGGGGATGATCAGCATGTTTGATAAGACACCAGATAATGCATTTTACCGAGAAATGGTGTCATCCTCACGTGCATCATCATTGAGCATGTTTTCGAGGCAGGAGTTGATGGCTTGATGCTTCAATCCCAGTACCACTCTATGACCTTCCGCTTCGATTATGGCGCCACCCAACCCTATAAATAGGTGGAGGGTATATTTTTGCGAAGTTCTTGGCCATTTCATTACTGATAACCTCTCCTTAGCTCTCCGAATTTGCCCTGGCACATTTTCGCTTCTTCTTCCCTCGTTCTTTGTTCACAACCCCTTCCTCCTCCTTTTCTCTACATTAATATCTCTTTGAGCAAAGTCATGCCACGGTCACATCGTTCTCGTAAAGGGGTCACTGAGGCCACCCTACAATGTCTCGTAGTGACTTCTTAAAAGATCCTCCTCCCACTCCTGCCCCCATACTTTCTGAGATGGAGCAGGCTCACATTGACGCTCTTCGTACAAAATACAACATTCTCGCTTACGTTGACATCATTCCGGTGGGGAGGGACTTTGTAGATGTCCACAGGCCTGGGTACTGCGCCTTCTATGAGTACCCTTTTGTGATTGGTTACACTTTTCCTCTTTTCCCCTAAGCAAAGGAATTCTGTAGGTTCTACCACATTTGCCCGGTAAAACTTTTGTTGTATGCTCTTAAGGTGCTTCTGCTGTTGACCAAGTATGCAGAGTTGGCGGAGTGTAGTGTTTCCGTTCACCACCTTTTGCACCTATTCTCACCTAGCTTTCATAGAGGTACCATGGTGCATTTGAGGCACCGTGGCAAGAAAGGGTTGGTGGTTGGGATGGACGATCGAGCAAGTCCCATATTTTGGCACAATTACTTCTTTGTCAAAACTGAGCATATTATTTCTGACTTCGCCAGATTCTCAGAGCGATGGAATAAAACTCGTAAGTGTTGCCACTCTTTTTATTTTCCCTTCGTCTGTATTCTCTATAAAGTTGGTTTACTTCTTCTTTGCAGCTCTGGGACATATGCCCCGCCCTATTGCGGGCATAAGGGATTGGGTAGCTCAGTTGTTAACCCATGTAGCAGAGATACGAGATTGGCCTTCCTTTGTAAAGAGTTACGCCCCAAAGTCCCAACCGGTGAGTGCTTTTTCCTCTACCCCTTCGTTGGTTATATATTGCCATCCATTAGTTCAACTTTTTCACGATGGCAGGTCGAGGAGCTTCCAGGCGGAGGGTGCCAGTTCCACATTTTGACAGGTCGTTGCTGCTGTAGCAATGCAATTTGCATTAAATAAATATGTTCGAGAAGGTCGTCCTTGACATGTTCAATTAGAGGTCCCTTCTCAAGTCGTGTTCATGCGGGAGGAGGCTTCATCAATGCCGGCTCCCTATCGTTTGGACGAATCCTCCAATGGGTATGAGCCGTTGTCGAGAAAAAGGAGGAGAATGGAGTTGGGGAAAGGTGTAATTATTGACGCTGAGAGAAGTAGGGCATCGCAGACGGCACATATGCCTACGTTTATGGCCGATGCCATATTGTCTAGGAGATCTCCTCATACCGAGTGGTTCACCTAGGAGACGGCTCTGTATGCTCTGCCGAGTGTGGCACATCGTCCAACATTTAAGGTCTCCGCGTCGAGGGTGGAGGCTTAGGTTCAGACGTCGACCCGAAGGAGGTCAACGTATTTATAGGTCGCCATGCTAATATGGAGGCTAGAGTGGAGGGGCCTGATCGCCACATAGTTATCCAAAGGGATTTCAACTTATTATCGAAATGTGAGCAAGTGGCATCCATTTTGGCTCCTCTATGTGTGGCCCCTAAAAACGAGGAGCTCAGGGCAATGAGCGATGTGGAATTGTCTCAGAATGTCGCCAGTATGGCTTTGCGGGTAAGTTTCTTTTTTTTTTGCTTTCGTTATTGGGCTTGTGTAGCGATTGTCGGCCTGTATTTTATTTTTAAATACTTTCCTTCCTGCTACACCCTCATCATGTAGACCGAGCACGAGCGTCGGTAGAGGAGAAAGACGATTGTATATGAGAAAATATCGTCTAAATTTCAAGAGTATCATGCTAAGCATCGTGCGATGGCTGATATTTACACTGAAGCGCAAGATTGAATAGCAGAAGGAGAGGGACGAGGATCTTGTGAAGGCTATCGCCCGTAATAGTAAGCTTGAAGCCTCCTTTAAGGCGAAGGAGGATGAGCTTGAGTTGAGTAGGAGGGTGATGTCTGAGAATGCCGATTTACAAGCGAAGGTGGTCAACTTGACCACTGAATTGAGTGCTAAGGCAGCGGAGATTGAGGGGCTTAAGGGGCAGTTGGATGTTAGTGCTGATAAGCTGGCGACAGCTATTTCTAGGACGGTATCTTTTGAAGATGCCCTCCTTATTTCTAGGTCGGAGCTGACCGGGGAGAAGGAGGCCTCTAGCCTTAAGGTTGCAGGGCTTGAAGGGTGTGTTAAAGAGTTGGAAGTCGATCTATCTACACTGAATGATCAAGTGGCCTCGCTAAGAAAAGAGGATGCAACCTAACATTCTCAACCTTCCACGTCTCATACTTCAGCTGACCCGGTCATACCTCGTCGCCTATATGACTTGTGGGTTCTTGCTGAGGCCTGGCTTGACGTAGAAGGCTTTTCATACCGATGGGAGGGCAACCGAAGCGGAGCTCCAAATCGTGCACAATCAAACTCGTGCTGCTCGTGAGGTATGCAAGTACGACCCTCATACTCCTGATGGTGATGACATCAACTCGAATGAGGCAAATCGTTTGGCTTCGGACTCTTGGTACGAAGATGCTTACCCTGTCGGGGATGATGTGTAGCCTCTTGCTTATGTCTTTATTTTTCTTTGGGGCTTCTGTGGATAGGGCATGCTTGAGCCCTTTTTGTAAGGATTAGTGTAGATAGTATTTTGTACAATGTAGACTTTATTTTGCCGATGGTTTGGTGCTCATTGTAGTTTCTGTGGTATCCGAGGTAATTTTCGAGCTATTAATTTTTGGTTGATTAACTTCCCTATATTTTTAATGGCCTTGGCCAGTGGGATGTTGCTTCAAATTGTCGTCGAAGTAGTATCCTATCGTAGTTCGAATGAGGTTGAACTTATATTTTGTTGATGTCCTTAGCCATTGGGATGTTGCTTCGAACTGTCATCGAAGTAGTATCCCATTGTAGTTCGAACAAGGTCGAACTCATGTTTTGTCGATGTCCTTGGCCATTGGGATGTTGCTTCAAACTGTCGTCGAAGTAGTATCCCGTTGTAGTTCGAATGAGGTTGAACTCATGTTTTATCGATGGCCTTGGCCATTGGGATGTTGCTTCAATCTGTCGTCAAAGTATTATCCCGTAGTAGTTTAAATGAGGTCAAACTCATATTTTGTTGATGGCCTTAGCCATTGGGATGTTGCTTCGAATTGTCATCGAAGTAGTATCCCGTTGTAGTTCGAACGAGGCCGAACTCATGTTTTGTCGATGGCCTTGACCATTGGGATGTTGCTTCGAACTGTCATCGAAGTAGTATCCCGTCATAGCTCGAACGAGGCCGAACTCATTTTTTGTCGATGGCTTTGGCCATTGGAATGTTGCTTCGAACTGTCGTCGAAGTAGTATCCCGTTGTAGTTCGAACGAGGTCAAACTCATATTTTGACGATGGCCTTGTCCATTGGGATGTTGCTTCGAACTATCATCGAATTTGTATCCCGTCGTTGTTCGAACTCATGTTTTGTCGATGGCCTTGGCCATTGGGATGTTTCTTTGAACTGTCGTCGAAGTAGTAGCTCGTCGTAGTTCAAACTCATGGTTTGTCGATGGCCTTGGCCATTGGGATGTTGCTTTGAACTGTCGTCGAAGTAGTATCCCGTCATAGTTCAAACAAGGCCGAACTCATGTTTTGTCGATGGGCTTGGCCATTGGGATGTTGCTTCGAACTGTCGTCGAAGTAATATCTCGTCGTAGTTCGAACGAGGTCAAACTCATGTTTTGTCGATGGCCTTGGCCATTGGGATATTACTTCAAACTGTCATCGAAGTAGTATCCCATTGTAGTTCGAACAAGGTCGAACTCATGTTTTGTCGATGGCCTTGGCCATTGGGATTTTGCTTCGAACTATTATCGAAGTAGTATCCCATCGTAGTTTGAATGAGATCGAACTCATGTTTTGTCGATGTCCTTGGCCACTTGGCCATTAGGATGTTGCTTTGAACTGTCGCCGAAGTATTATCCCGTTGTAAGTCGAACGAGGTCGAACTCATGTTTTGTCGATGGCCTTGGCCATTGGGATGTTGCTTCAAACTATTGTCGAAGTAGTATCTCGTCGTTAGAGGTTTGATTGTATTCTCGCAAGAAGACACATGTCGACTTTATTCATGTAATGGAGACCTGATTATATTCTTATAATAGCCATATGTCGATTTTGTACATTCGATGGAGATTTGATTATCTTTTCGTAAGAACCACATGTCGAATTTGCACATACAATGGAGATTTTGACTATTTATATCCAGTCCCTTCATTACTCCGCTTCAGAGATTGTATCAACGCGCGGGGTAATAAATAGTGCTCCGAACCTCGAGACATCTCCCTCGCCTCCTTGTTAAAAACCTCTCCGGGAAAAACCGATTGGGATAAAGCTCGGGTGAGGAAAAAAGTGTAAGACTTAGGTGACGTCTTCTTCATAAGTGGAAGTATTTGAGATGGGTGACATTCCAGTTGTTTTGGAGTAGTTTTCCCTCCATTGTTTCAAACTGGAATGCTCCTTTTGTTGCTAAGGCAGTGATTTTTGTATGGTTCGTCCTAGTTTGTTCCTACTTTTCCTTCATTAGGATCTTTTGTTGCTTGTGTTTTGTCCTTGAGGATGTAATCTCCGACTTTGAGTGGTCGTACTTTGACCTTCTTGTTGTAGTACCTCTCTACTTGTTGTTTCTGGGCTACCATTCTTATACGGGCCATGTCTCTCCATTCTCGGACTTCGTCCAGATCTTGTAGCCTATTTTCATCATTGCTCGGTCCAGTCACATTGGAGTATCTCAAGCTAGGCTCTCTAACTTCGACGGGTATAACTGCATCAGTCCCGTAGACTAGTGAGTATGGTGTCTCACCCGTACTAGTTTCTGGGATAGTGCGGTATGCCCACAATACTTCCGGTAATAGTTTGGGCCATAGCCCCTTGGTGTCCTCAAGCTTTTTCTTCAATATCATCAATATTACTTTATTGGAGGATTCGGATTGACCGTTACCGGCGAGTTGATACGGTGTGGAGAGTATTCATTTGATGTGCCATTTCTTGAGAAACTCGGTCATTTTCTTTCCGACGAACTGAGGTCCGTTGTCGCAGCTGATTTCTTTGGCGATACCAAAACGGCATATTATATTTTTCCATATGAATACGATGAACTCTTGCTCGCGTATCTGTGTGTATGCACCTGCTTCCACCTATTTAGAAAAATAGTTAGTTAAAACTAAAAGGAAATGTACTTTACCTCGTCCAGCTAAGAGGGATCCGACTATATCCATCCCTCATTTTATGAACTGCCATGGCAAAGTGATGGAATGAAGGAGTTCCCATGCTTGATGTATCATAGGGGCGTAATTCTGACACTGTTCACATTTCCTGACATAGTCCGCTGCTTCTTTTTTCATGGTGGACCAGTAGTATCCAGCTAGGATGAGGCAGTGGATGAGTGTACGTTTTCCAGTGTGGTCGCCACAGTGCCCTTCGTGCACTTCTTCCAATACTCGTCTTGGTTGGTTTTGCCCAAGGCACTTGGCCAGGGGGCCGCCAAACGTTCTTTTGTAGAAATTGTTGTTTACAAGGTTGTATCTGGCTGCCTGTATCCAAAGCTTTTTGGCTTCTTTCTTATCTTGCGGGAGCATTTCATCCTGCAAATATGTTACGAGACGGTTGCGCCAGTCCCAAGTCAGATTTACAAAGTGTACCTTGACGTCATCTTTTGCGTAATGGAGAAGGGTGACCACGTTTTCCTTGTTGATATTTTTGGTGGTTGCCACTAACTTGGCGAGGCCATCCATTTCGATATTTTGTGCCCTGGGTATTTGGTCGAGGCGGCATTCATCGAATTCTGGCAGCTGTTTGTGAATTTCTGACTGGTACTTTAGTAGTCTCTGTTCTTTGATTTGGAAAGTCCTGGTGGCTTGGTTCACAATAAGCTGAGAGTCGCAATAGAGGATGAATCATCGGGCACCGTATTTGAGGTCTAATTTCAATCCTGCAATCAGAACGTCATACTCAGCCTCGTTATTAGTTATATTGGGCATCGTATGGACTGGCAAATTGTTTTGCCCAAAGGAACTTCAAGGACGAGTCCCAATCCCAATCCCGAGGCATTAGAAGCAGCATCAGCGATGAAATCTGCGAGCACTTGCGACTTAATAAAAGTTCATGGTTGGTATGTTATGTCGTGCTCACTTAGTTCTATGTCCCATTTGGCCAACCTTCCCAATCATCCGAGTTTGTGTAGTATACCCCTTAGGGGGAAGGTTGTCACCACTTTTATGGGGTGACATTGAAAATATGGTATAAGCTTTCGTGAAGCTACGACTAATGCCAAAGCTAGTTTTTCAAGGCGAGGGTACCTTATTTAGGCATCGATTAGGGTATTACTGATATAGTAAATTGGATATTGCGTACCTTCATTTTTGCGGACCAAGATGGCGCTTACGGTGACTTCAGAGACCGCTAGATATACAAGCAAACATTTACCTGGGTCCGCCTTCACGAGTAGGGGTGGTGAAGATAGGTACATTTTTAGTTTCCTCAATGTGTCGACGCATTCTGCATTCCATTGTAGTCCGTGGTCTTTCTTTAGCACATTGAAGAATTTGTGGCATCTATCCGATGATCGTGAGATGAATCTTGACAGGGCAGCTATTCGCCTTGTCAGTTTCTACACCTGCTTTTTGCTGGTAAGTACCTCCGATATCCCTTCGATGGCTCTGATCTGGTCCGGGTTGACCTCGATACCCCTTTGTGATACTAGGAAACCTAGAAACTTTCCTGACGTTACGCCGAAGGCACATTTTTCAGGAATTAGTTCCATCCCGTATTGCCTCAATATCTCAAAGGCCTCCTTCAGATGGCCAATGTGATCCTCTTTCTTTGTCGATTTCACTAGCATATCGTCGATGTAACCCTCCATAGTCTTACTGAGTTGTTCCTTGAACATCTTGGTGACTAACCTTTGGTATGTCGCCACTGCATTCTTGAGTCTGAACGGCATTACTTTGTAGCAGTACGTGCCTCGATGAGTAATGAAAGTGGTTTTTTCTTGATCTTCTTCGGCCAGTAGGATTTGGTTGTAGCCGAAATAGGAATCCAGGAAGCTCAACGATTTATAACATGTTGTTGCATCAATGAGTTGATCGATGTGCGGTAGAGGGAAGGAATCTTTTGGGCGCGCTTTGTTTAAGTTGGTGAAGTCAACGCACATCCGCCATTTCTCGTCCTTCTTTTTTACCAATTCTACATTGGCGACCCATTGGGGGTATTTTGATTCCCTGATGGAACCGTTGGCGAGTAATTTATCAACTTCTTTGCTGACCACCTCATTGATGGCAGCATTGAATTTTTTCCTTATATACCTTACCGGAGGATAGAGAGGCTCAACGTTCCATCTGTGCGGCGATATCTCTTGGGATCCCTGGCATATCTTAGTAGGAAAAGGTAAAAAAAATCGGCATTGTTAGTCAAGAACTCACGATACTTACCTGGTTCCAAGAGGTTGTATCCGACATAGGCCTTTCTCATGTTATCGGTATGGTCCAGTTGAACGGGACCAAGATCTTCTACGGTTTCTTTGCAAGCATCTACGATATCCGGGTCTTTGATTGTTTCTACTTGTGAGTCGGGTTTGGTTCCCGACACGGCTGATTGCTATGCCTTCGCACTTGCCCTTTTTAGTTGCTTGGTGTGCATGCAATCTTGGGCTATCCGATAGCATTCTTGGGTGGTGCGTGGCTCACCTCGAATGCTGAATATCCCCTATGGGGTGGAAAATTTGATTACTTTATAGAAGCCCGACGGAACGGCGCGCATGGTATGTATCCTTGGTCATCCTATGATGGCATTATAGGTGGTTTCTTGGTTCATGACATGGAATGTTGTTTCCAGGGTAACTCCCCCTGCCAGGACTGGCCTGGCAGCACTATTTCCCCAGAGGTTTGCTCTACTGCATTATTAAAACCCGTTAGTGTTATGCATCATGGTATTAATTTATCCTCGAGCCTCATCTACATGAGAACTCATGGGTGAACAATGTACGCATCACTATCGTCTTCCACCATTATTCTTTTTACATCAGTATCCGCAATGTGTAAAGTTATAACCAAAGCTTCATATTGAGAAAGAGACAAACCGTCGGTATCCGACTTATCGAAGATGATACTGTCTTCGAGGTCTTCGTACCTTTCGTGGGCGACCGTCCGTTTAAGTTTATGCATGGTGGTGAATTTCACATGGTTGATTACCGTGTCGTCGCTGCCCCAAATAATCATCTGTATGGTATAGGTTGGTGACGGTGGTTTTGGAGGTCCCTGGGGTTGGTCACGTCCACGAGCGAAATTGGCCTTTCCTCGGTCGCTCAGCAGTTCTTTCAGGTATCCTTGGTTTAACATTCTTACCACTTCTTGTCGCAAACCTATGCAATCTTCGGTCTTGTATCCTCTTTCTTGGTGGAATTCACACAGCAAGTTCGACCTCCTGGAACTCGGATCTGACTTCATTTTTTGGGGCCACTGCACCTTCATGCCGAGCTTTTCTAGTGCGTAAACTAATTATGAAGGAAAAACACAAAAGTTATAACCAGATAATAGTGGGGGCATACCTCTTTCGTGATAAGTGCATTTTACTTGATTTTTAACATATAATTTCTTTGAAAAACACAAAAAAACTATCATATTTCTTCCATACTTTGTCTAAATTATGCAGGAAAGGTTAAAGAAGTATTGGTCCGGGAACGAGAAGATTATAGAGGAAAAATTAGAAAAACGGACAAGCTAAAGTAGAGTAAAATATGGCGCTAAAGAAAGACGTGATATGCCATGACAAAGGACAACCGACTCACAACCGGCTATAACAAACTATAACCGACTCACAACCGGCTACAACAAACTATAACCGATCCATAACTAAAGAAGCTCATAACCAAGCATAACAAGGCTACAACAAGCCATAACAAGTTCATATCCAAGAGTGAATTAAAAAGTTTGTCATGGCTTGGCTATAAAAGAGGCATCAATCGTGAAATGAAAGAGGGGGAGAGTGAGGAAGAATCTGAGAAGTGAAATATTGAGCAGAAAGCTTTTCCTTTCTCTTCTTTTTCTTCTTTTAGCCATTACATTGGCTTCATTTCTAGTTCCGAATAAATTGTAGTATTGGAAATTACTCTAGTTCCTATTTTAATTTAAATAGGCGGAATTATTCTCTTGAGTATTTCTTTCTATTTTCTTATTTAATGGGCAAGATTATTTCCGTTGTCGATATTGGCTCCAATATGGAGTAACTTTTTCTTGTGTTGGGAAAATGACGGATCTTAATATTTTTATATAATAGTAGATATTATTCTTCAATTTTGCATACTTGAGCTGAAGCTTTTTATTTAAATTTTATCTGCTTTATAGTTGGATGTTATTTAATTTGTTAACATCTATCTATTTAGTACTACATATTAACTTCTTACTAATTCTGTAATCGAAAGAGGCAGAAGAGGTAATAGTAAATTTTGGTATTGATAGATGTTAACCTATATTTAGTGATATCTAGCTCTTATATGTTAAAATTGATTCTACACTTATTTGCAATTGAAAGAGGCGAATATTGTAGTAAATCAATTATAACAAGTAGGGTAACCGAAAGGGACTTACTAAAAAAGAGCATGCTTTAGTTCAAGTATATATTTCTGGTTCTTTAATATTACCATTTTGACAATTAAATTGTATAACCGAGAGGAGTGCACTTAATTGTTCAACTATAGTAATAATATATTAATGTAATCATGAGAGGCATTTATACATTTATAAGAAATAGAAGTTGAAGGATAAATGTATCTACTATATCATAAAAATATTAAGTGAAGTCAGGATCCCAACACCTTTTTATTATATCTGTGAAAAATAAAAATATTTTCTATTGCTCCATTCATGTATTTTTAGTTAGTTAATTCACAACTCAACTCTTTCTAATTTTCTTAAATAGTAATTAAAATAAGAAACGTCTGTAGAATAGATAAACCAATCTCTGTGGGTTCGACATCTTTCTATACTATTATTTGACAGAGTATGAGTTAAAAGTTATATACGCCAGACACTCGTCAAATTTTTGGCGCCGTTGACGGGGATTGTCTAAATTCTACTACAGATTAATTGTTTTACTACTAATTTGAGAATTTTTTTATTTGTCTAATTATTTTAACTTTTCTGCAGAAATCTCAGAAAGTGTATGACTCGTTCCTCTTCTAGAGAAGTAGTCAGATACGATCCTGAAATTGAAAAATCCTTACGGTTGTTGCGAAAAGAAGAAACCTCACGATCTCAAATTTTCACATCAAAGGAAATGGAGAACGAAGAACTCAATAACCAACTTCCACCACATCAAGTAGAAGAACAGTTTGATGAGGTGGCACCACGACGTGATAGAATACTCCGTGATTATGCAAGGCCAGATCGTTTTGAAGGAGAATCAAGTTTGAGGAGACTACCAATTGCAGCAAACAACTTTGAAATCCGCACAGGCTTGATTCAAACCATTCAGCAGTCGTGCCAATATACTGGTGATGCGAGTGAAGATCCTCACACCCATCTAATTGATTTTCTTGAATTAGTTGAAACTTGCATGTATAATGGAGTCACAACAGATGCTATCAGGTTGCGGCTTTTTCCTTTTTATTTAAAAGGTGAAGCCAAAATATGGTTGCGAAGTCTGCCTAGAGGTTCAATCACTACATGGGACCAAATGACTCAGAAATTTCTTAATAAATATTTTTCACCTGCAAAAACATTTAAAATGAAGCAAGAAATCAATAATTTTGTGCAAACAGACACTGAATCTGTATACCAAGCATGGGAACGATTAAAATCAATGCTAAGAAAATGCCCACACCATGGTATCCAAGATCCTGACATATTATATATTTTTTATCATGGTCTTAAACTCTCTGCTAGAAATGTTATTGATGCAGCATCAGGAGGATCCATAATGAGCAAAACTACTACAGAAGCCATGCAATTGCTCAATGAAATTTCAGAAAATGCTGTTCAATGGCCCTCTGACAGAATGATTATTAAGAAAGCAGCAGGAGTAAATCAGGTTGAAGCTTGGAATTCATTAGCGTAACAAATTGCAACTCTAACACAAAAAGTTTAGGCATTTCAGGTAAGTTCTCAATCATCATCCCAACTTGAGAATTGTGATATTTGTAAAGGTAATCATCCGAATCATGAATGTCAAGCTTTAATGCAAAATGAGGAACAGTTGAATGTGATTGGTTATAGAAATAATTACTCATTTGGTTGTCCCATGGCACAAAAACATCCAGGATTTCAGTGGAGTAATCCTAATGGTGCTGAAAATCCTCAAAGTTTTTTTAATCAGAAGCAGCAGGTACAGGGACCACCTGGTTTTCAAAATCAAAATAGAGGGCAACAGAATTTTTAACAATATCAGCAGCAGCCTCAAAGAGCTCATCAACAAAGCCTTGAAGACCTGATGTACAAATTCATTAAAGCTACTGACGAGAAGGTTGAAAGTCAACATTCAGCTATCAAGAATTTGGAAATTCAGGTAAGCCAATTAGCAACCCTCATGTCTGAACAAATAAAAGGTGCTCTACCAAGCAATACCGAGAAAAATCCAAAGGAACACCTCAAAGCCATCTCTCTGCGATCAGGTAAATCTCTTGATGATCCATATGCAAACAGAGAAGGAAAGCCACAAGAAGTGGAAAAGGTAAATGAAGGTGAGAATAAAATAGAATCTAAGTTTCCAAAAGAACAAAAGAATAAAGGGAAAAATGTACAAGAAAATGAATTGATAACAAATTCCTACTCTGTACCTCTCCCTTTTCCCCAAAAGATGAAAAGAGAAAAGCTTGACAAACAGTTTTCAAAGTTTCTAGATATTTTGAAGCAACTTTACATTAACATACCTTTCACATATGCTTTGACACAAATGCCTTCATATGCTAATTTTCTTAAAGAAATTCTGTCAAGTAAAAGAAAATTGGAAGAAGTTTCAGTAGTTAAGCTTACGGAAAAATGTATTGCTATACTTCAAAATAAGCTCCCACAGAAACTTGGTGATCCCGGAAGTTTTACAATTCCTTGTACTATGGGAGGTACTCACTTTGAAAAGGCGTTATGTGATTCAGGTGCTTCAATAAATCTAATGCCTTTTTTAATTTTCAGGAAATTAAAACTTGGTGAAATAAAAGATGTCACACCTCCTTTCGGCGCTACCTCACCCCGCGAGGGGCGTGGTGGAAGGAGTTTTTCCAATTAAAGGACAATCGAAACGGGATTTATTATTGAGATTCAGAG
>MU755842.1:4889-17251 GCA_026770625.1 Nicotiana glauca | reverse complement strand
ATATATATATATATATATATATATATATATATATAATTAAATTAATTTTTCTTCTTATAAAAAAAGTTAAAAAATAATAATAATTGCATGTTTGTATTATGTTATATATATATAGATATATATGTAGTATGTATTAATATATTTTGCCATGATTAAAAAAAAAAATACTCCCATGATTTAGACAATGAAAGGTTTCTCCTATCATGAAAAAGAACATTTCTTTGCTATAATCTTATCTTTGTTATATGAGAGAAACTTTAAGAAGCCATGAAAAAGGAAATGAGGCTAGAATCTGAAAAAATCAGGGAAGCTCCTTTATCTCCTTTTACTGTTAATTTATTTTGTCACGAGGACATGACATTATTTAAGCTTGGGGGTAGAGGAATATATTTGTTATATGTATCTTTTTTAGTTATACATATAAAAAAAACTGGAAAAAAAATGAAACAAAATTTGAGTTGCCTTTTTCCTAAGGCAACGTACATCATGTACTTCCATGGATTTCTTGTTCGGTTCTTTGTCATGGTCGTAGTATTTTGAATCGAACATTTTTTTTTTGTTTAGACTTTTAGTTGTCTTAACTTATTTTGGTAAATAAGTTTGCTAAACTTGATTTGACTTGAAAAGCATGAGATTTAGAAAAGATGAATTTAATTAAGTACCATTCATGAGTTTTATGATAACTTTTCTAAGCTCATACTTACTTATTGGTGATTGAAATCATAGTTTTCGTTAGCCCAAGTGTATTGTGTTGTTAGCTTATATTGTCTAGTTCTCCTACTTATCTGGAAATATAGAACTTGCCTTGAATGTGAATTGAGGCGAAATTCTAGGTAGATCTTTGAGTTAAGAAATGAACGTAGGCTTTCTTTGTTGAGCCATAACCTAAATTGACCTTCCTTAAATCCCTAGTTAGCCCAGTTGAGCCTAAATAAATTATCTCCTATTTTGTTAATCACCAAGCTTTAACCCTTTGCTTATTTATTATTATGACTTGTTCTTTGTTCACCCAATTCCCTTTTGGACACTTTAAGAGTTGATCTGAATGTAAAAATGTAGGTGTGAGGTGTAATTATGAAAGTAATTGGTGAAAGAGTAATTTTTTGAGGTTGTCAATCTTTTGAGATGTTGCCATGAGAACTGAAAAAGAAAGTTGCTTATGAAATTCTTAAAAAAAAAAAAGAGAGAAAGAAGAAAAAGGGAGAGGATAGCAACAAAGAAATGTCGGCATCTCCGTCAAAAAAAATGTGCAAGGGATGAAATAAAATAGAGGTTATTGTTTAAATCATAGCAAAGACAATTGTGCTTAAGTGATAAAATAAAGTGTAGTCCCCATAGGGAATTTAAATCACTATTATCCATATGTATCATACCTATCCCTAAACCTATATTACAACCTTGCAAAAGTCCTACATGATCTCGACTCAAAGACTCCTACATTAGTGGAGAACCACATGATAGTCAAGCCTATGAAAATTTCCAGTAGCTTCAGGTACTTCTTTGTTGAGAGAGAGTGAATTTTTCTATCTATGCCCTTCTTTGTTCTACTCTATATATTGTGTGATATATGGGCATCTCTCTTCATTTGGTGAGGCACACTAGGGATTAGGAAATATTATGATTTCAGTTCTCAATAGGTGAATATGAGTACGATTAAAAGTTTTATGAACTTATGAATTGGTCTTAGTTACTTTTTCTTTCGCAAAAGGTCTCATGAATTTGGATAAATTGTTTAGCAGATATGTTTAGTTATTTTATTTGCTCGAGGACGAGCAAATATTCAAGTGTGGGAGAATTTGATAAGTGCATTTTACTTGATTTTTAACATATAATTTCTTTGAAAAACACAAAAAAAACTATCATATTTCTTCCATACTTTGTCTAAATTATGCAGGAAAGGTTAAAGAAGTTTCGGTCCGGGAATAAGAAGATTATACAGGAAAAATTAGAAAAACGGACAAGCTAAAGTAGAGTAAAATATGGCGCTAAAGAAAGACGTGATATGCCATGACAAAGGACAACCGATTCACAACCGGCTACAACAAACTATAACCGACTCACAACCGGCTACAACAAACTATAACCGATCCATAACCAAAGAAGTTCATAACCAAGCATAACAAGGCTACAACCAACCATACCAAGTTCATATCCAAGAGTGAACTAAAAAGTTTGTCATGTCTTGGCTATAAAAGAGGCATCAATCGTGAAATGAAAGAGGGGGAGAGCGAGGAAGAATATGAGAAGTGAAATATTGAGCAGAAAGCTTTTCCTTTATCTTCTTTTTCATCTTTTAGCCATTACATTGGCTTCATTTCTAGCTCAGAATAAATTCTAGTATTGAAAATTACTCTAGTTCCTATTTTTAATTAAATAGGCGGAATTATTCTCTTGAATATTTCTTTCTATTTTCTTATTTAATGAGCAAGATTATTTCCGTTGTCGGTATTGGCTCCAATATGGAGTAACTTTTTCTTGTGTTGGGAAAATGACGGATCTTAATATTTTTATATAATAGTAGATATTATTCTTCAATTTTGCATACTTGAGCTGAACCTTTTTATTTAAATTTTATCCGCTTTATAGTTGGGTGTTATTTAATTTATTAACATCTATCTATTTAGTACTACATATTAACTTCTTACTAATTTTGTAATCGAAAGAGGCAGAAGAGGTAATAGTAAATTTTGGTATTGATAGATGTTAACCTATATTTAGTGACATCTAGCTCTTATATGTTAAAATTGATTCTACACTTATTTGTAATCGAAATAGGCGAATATTGTAGTAAATCAGTTATAACAAGTAGGGTAACCAAAAGGGACTTACTAAAAAAGAGCATGCTTTAGTTCAAGTATATATTTCTGGTTCTTTAATATTACCATTTTGACAATTAAATTGTATAACCGAGAGGAGTGCACTTAATTGTTCAACTATAGTAATAATATATAGATGTAATCGTGAGAGGCATTTAAACATTTATGAGAAATATAAGTTGAAGGACAAATGTATCTACTATATAATAAAAATATTAAGTGAAGTCAGGATCTCAACACCTTTTTATTTTATCTGTGAAAAACAAAAATATTTTCTATTGCTCCATTCATGTATTTTTAGTCAGTTAATTCACAACTCAACTCTTTCTAATCTTTTCAAATAGTAATTAAAACAAGAAACGTTTGTAGAATAGATAAACCAATCTCTGTGGGTTCGACATCTTTCTATACTATTATTTGAAAGAGTACGAGTTAAAATTTTATATACGTCAGACACTCGTCATTTCGCTTCGGGGAGGGGCAACATATCGAGGCACGACGTCTGTATGTTGTGGAGGAGGTGGATTGGAGGTTCAGATATAGGGCTGGTGCCTTTCCCGATTAAAATGCGGTGGTTGATCCCTTCGACTATCGTTGCGGCAATCTCTCCTCGCCTTGGTCTGGATTGATGTTAATCGCTAGAGCGGGCCGTTCAGGTCATCCTCGTCTTCCCTTACTTCGGCGCAGTAGGCACTATGGATCTCTTCCCACGTGGTAGGGGTATTTCATGAGTCTGCTTAGTAGCTTTTTGGTTGCCTTCAACCTGTTTCTGTTTAGCCCATTTTGAAAGGCTGCTACTGCCATTCCCTCTGACACGTTCGGTAGGCTCATTCTTACCCTGTTGAATCAGGCTAAGAAGTCTTGAAGTCCCTCGCCTGTCGTTTTCTTAATGGCAAAGATATCATTAACCTCGGCCTCTGGCTTTTTCACTCCCACGTGAGCGGTGACTAACTTATCTATCATTTCTTCAAATGTTTATATCGAATTCGAAGGTAGTTGGGAATACCATGTCAAAGCCCCCTTGTTAGAGTTTCGCCGAACTTTTTCAGTAATACTGACGGCACCTATTCCTTTGATAGATCGTTACCTTTTACCGCGGTAACGAAATGGATCAAGTGGTCTTCTAGATCCGTGGTACCATCATATATTTTCAAATATGGTGATATTTTGAAGGTTTTTGGAATAGAATGGGGAGTTGCCCCTTTGCTATATGGTTGTTAGACGAACTAACCCACATTACGTTTTGGCAACAACTTCGGAGCGCCTGGTATTTTATTGACCCTTTCCTGATGTTCCTTCATCTGGTCGCGGAGTGTTTTGTTCTCATTTTCCATCTCTTCCATTTTCTTTAGGATGGTCGTGAGCACATCGTTGCTTGCATCGGTGATAGTACAGACGCTACCTATTTGTATAGTGTTTGGCTCATCTGCGGCTGTTGCGGTTTCTGCGGGTGACGTATCTTCGGTATCTCTCTGAGCGGGTTTCTCGAGCATGTTGCTCAAGGTGCTTGTAAATCATTCTTCCAGTAGCTTTTTGGCAGCCGACGGCGTTCCTCCTACTGCGAATGTTGAGGTTTCCCTTTTCCTCAGGATTGTTAGATCCCCGTGCGTGGAAGGTGGGATCTCTCCCTCAGGTGTGGCACTTAGTGTTGTATTTTCGTTATCTTCTCCACTGACTTCGTTGAGGGAACTCATGAGGTTGTTTGTGACATCCACTATTGCCTTTTGCCTCGCTTCTCCCTTTCCCGCCATCGTTGGTTTTTATGAAGCTGAAGAAAAGTGATTATTTCTCTCGAGAATCTAGATGAAAACTACGATTTCAGCTATAGAAATCTACACGGACGGCGCCAAATTGTTTGACTCAAAAGTTATCAAAACCCTTTTGAACAAATCAATCTAAGGTGAAGGGGTAAATCTTAGTTAAGTTTAATAATCTCTAGAGTGAAATATAGATAAAAATGAAGACTTCTCGTTCGTAAAAATGATATTCTCTTTTGATTTTGAGCAGCCCCCCCTTACAAGGTTATTACCTACCCCCCTCCCCCTATATATAAGGAATCAAAACCTCTTAAGCGGTAAAAGACAAAGCACAATGAATATTCGAAGGAATATTCTTAATGTCCCCTGATGGGCCTACACCATTGCAAGAGTTATACAATACTTGGTCTGCCTTTAGGACGTGAAATCGGGGGAAACCCGTCATTCGTCGTGCTCATCAATGATCGTAATTGGTCAAATTTGGACCCATACAATTATCAATCGCAACAAATCTAGCTAGGACGATAATCTTTATTTTCGTCAATTTCTGGTAATGATATCAAATCAATATTGTTGCCTTGTGTGTTCATAGTCCAATTATTTATCATGACTGGATTAGATTAGTTGGCCGTAAGTAATCTTGTACTATTATCTTTTTGCTTATTAGCAGTTAAATAGGATAAGAAGAATCACTAAAACTAGCATGTCTATGCAACTAGAAAACCATCTTTTTACTATAGACTAGAATATAAGAGTACGACAACATATTTAATAGGATTAGGGAATAAGTTTATTTTAAGAAGTATTTATTATCAAAAAGTTTTTGGAAAATAATTCAACAAAAAACAGGTATACATCGCTGTTATGTGTTTTCCTTGTTCACACAAATAATACAAGCATAGGTTACATAAGAATTTTTGTATTATTTTAAGCGAAATTTAAATGGTTGATGTACTATATGTATTAGTTGTTTTATACAGTATGTATTATGTACTAGTTATACATGGATTAAACAATTAAAATGTCAATAATATCGTTCTAATTTATATCTTCATTTTCCTCCTTGACAAACTTTTATTTTGTTTAAACAGTAAATATACATAATATATTCGCAACAAATCAAACATCAATAAGAAATAACATCTATATTACTAATTCCTGCATTTTCAATCCTGTATTATTAATCCCTATATTAATTACAATCCATACAGTATTAATCCATGCATAATTACTTTAAACCAAACGACCCCATACAATATTGCATATATATAACTTAAACCTCAAGTCTATCAGTGTAAAAATAATTACACTATTAATATACGTAATTTAACATGTAATAGTATGCTACTTAATTATTATTTCTATCATCAGGATACTAACTCTATGCTACTTAATTATTATTTCTATCATCAGGATACTAACTCATACTTATTATTTAGATTTTGTCTGTGTTTATATTATAATAGACCTGATTGTTAAATATATTTTACATCGTTAATCCATAAAACTCAAATAAACTTATATTAACTGTACATAATAGGTGGGGTTGATAATAAAGTATAGACCTGATTGTTAAATATATTTTACATCGTTAATCCATAAAACTCAAATAAACTTATATTAACTGTACATAATAGGTGGGGTTGATAATAAAGTAAATACTTTTGAATTATCAAATGAAACTTCTCAGATGCCCATCGACCAGATCCCAAATTTGTTTTGAAAAATCTGATTTGAGTGAAGTTTGATTTGAAAATAAAAATGTGTTTGGACATACGTTTTCAAAACATATTTTTCAATTTTATTTTGGAAAAACATGTATATAATTTCCGGATTTTGGCCCAAAATCAGCTCAATAGCTGATTTTGAGATTTGGGGTTAGGGATTTGGAATTTGGCCAAAACGTGGGCAAAATTTATGGCAAAACATGAATTTTGAAAATAAATCCCAAATTTATTTTGGCAAAACTCATGGTCAAACGGGACCTTAAAAAGTGCACATAAATATTCATACACCCATTGGTAACAGAAGAAAACCTCCGGCTAAAGGGTACTAGGTTAATTGTGTAAATAAGTATCCTTCTGTTTTCCCTTCTTAGCTCAATGATACTCTCTCCTCCTTCTTCTTCTTCCTCAAATATTCTTCCTTATAATTTTATTTTTCTTTTTTCTCCTGGGCTTATTAAATCCAATTAGTTATTCATATAGAAATCTTTTCTCTTTTCTTTCCTTCTCTTGTTAATTTCCTCGTACACTTATTTATGTGAATATGCATTTATTGATTCTTCCCATAATGTTTCATAGCTAATATTTCTTATTTGATTATGCTTCTTGATTTTATTTTACACACTATTGGACTAATATTAAGTTTCAACGGAGTGATATGAACAGTGAGGATTGATATAAATCGACCCAAACTTCTTGAGATTCAGACGTTGTTATTGTTGTTTTAAGCTTCTGATTTCCAGGGTTCTTCGCACCCGAATAATATGTGGATTATCATTCTTATGTCTCGACCTTTGATTGGATAAAGTATCCCTGTCTATTGGCGAACAATAATTCAAAGCTTAATTTCGAATGGATTCAATCAAATTAATTTTTTTTATTTCTTACTAGATTTGTTGTATAAATAGGTTATTTCTCTCTTTATATATCTATCTCGATCTTCACCTGAATTATTCAATATTAAGGAGTCCTTCTTCACATCATTTGAACCTAATCCCATGTCCCCAAAACCCCTTCTTATAGATTTATATTTACTAAAATATGGTTTATTTGTCTTTAGTACTTTCCCTCTGCTTCGTTTTGTATAATTTAAAGAAATATAGCTCGATTCATTTTGAAAAATCTAGGTCTAAATTAGATAGAACTAGAGATCTTCAAATATCATAGGCATGGAGAATAATATATATCATCCAAAATCAAGAGTACTAGGGGTAGGAGCAGAGTTACATGGTTCGAAGAGGTTCAACTGAATCCCATTCATCTATTTTATATATATATATATATATATATATATATATATATATATATATATATATGAATTGTTGAATTATTTTGACATGCCTAACAGATTATTCTAGTGTTATGTATGAAAAAAAGTAACTCAAAAATAATTTCGAGTCGCAGCGAAACGGGACATTCTTATATTCTTTAGAATTCCTTTATTAGAATTTCTAGCCCTGCCACTTTTATGGTTTTCGCCCTCTTCTTTCGGAGGCTAATTCTTCTCAGTTAGATGATGCATGGATTGACATACAGTTGTTGCTTGCTGGTGCAGCACCATCAAGATTCACGTAGAAATATGGAGCAGAAATTGAAATGAAATCTGCCCTATTAATTTGGTATGAGAATCTTGATGATGCTGCATTGGCAAATGATGACTTAATAATTCTTTCTGCAAAAAAGTTGGGAAAATGAAAATTATCCCATCTTAATTTGGTGAGTGCTCTCTAATTTGCACTGTGAATATTCCATAGTTAATGCAATTGGTAGTTACTGCTTGCTTTGGTTAATTAATCTGATCAAAGTTTTCTTATAACTACTGAACTTCATGCAGGAAATATATCAGTAAAAATTTTACTAAAAATGATTTTCATTAAAGAAATTCATAAAAGAAGAGAAGTATATTACTAATTAGTGTCATCTCTGATTACAGGTCATTGTTGCACCAGTTGAGAAACGAGAATCCAGCATAGCTTTAGGGAACAAAATGATCAATTAAGTTGCTGACATGTTAGCTCAGATGGGAAGCAGCAGCTAAATGTATTTTGTTTAGTTTGAAGTTCCTTCTTAATGTAATTGAGGCAGACAAACTAACAGTAACTTCTTTTGTTAGGCTTATTTCGGATAAATGCATTTTGAGACAGCATAGTGCTACTACTAGTACTTCATTTTGTACTGATGCATATTAGTTTTTTTTTTTTTTGTTTTGGTAATTAACATTTTCATTTACCAGGAAAATATTTACATGAAAAATAAAAAACCCATTACATATATCCTAAAGCTTTCTGTACTACTCCCCCACTTAACTACTTACTATAGCTATATTGTTTGAACTGATTACATAGGGTACCAATCTAGTCTACTTAGTGCTTTTTCCACATGTTTGTTGCTTCGACAGTGTAGTTCCCGTATAATCAACTTGCTCAGTATCTCCCATTGTCTCGCTTTCTCTTTGAAGATTATGGCATTTCTTTCCTGCCATTTGTGGTATATACATGCTGCCAATGCCATCTTGAACAGCTCAGTACTTGCATTATGTCTCTTCACCCATTTCTCAGCCCATGCTAGCTCCTCATTCCATCCATAAACTGTTCTTCTTATCCCTTGCCAATGTAACAGATTGCCCCACAGTTCAGTTGCATAAGAACATTCAAAAAATAGGTGCTGAATAGTTTTATTTTCTTTTCGATACAGTACACACTCCTGGCTAATTTGCAATCCCCATTTACACAGTCTGTCTTTGGTATATAACTTGCCATGTGCTACCATTGTTAATATGAATGTCCACCTAGGGCATCCAGCATTTCCGCATACTACTTTCCTCCAGCTCACTTTATTGAAGTTTTCTCTTAGTTTGTGGTATATTTGCTTGATTGAATATTGGTTCATCCTTCTGATGTTTTCATAGTTAAGGCCTGCTTCCTCAAATGTCTTCTTTGCTTTCATAATCTTGCTCATTATCCATGATGCTTGTTGCAGTTGGACTTCCCATATGCTCCTATCCCTGAGGTAGTAACTGTGGACCCATTGAATCCACAGTTTGTTCTTCTCTTTGCATAAATTCCATAACTGTTTGCAGATAGCAGCTTTATTCCACAGTGTGATATTGATAATATTGAAGCCGCCTGCTGATTTTGGCATACATACTTTCTCTCATGCAAGCAAAGCTTTCTTAGATATGTTTCCCTCTCCTGTCTACAGGAAGCTTCTGCAAATTGCCTCATTTAGCTTAGTGATCTTTTTTGGGAGCACAAATATTTTTGCCCAGTATATTTGGAAAAATGACACTTTTGATCAATTGGATTCTTCCAACATAGGATAGAAACTTAGCTGTCCATGAGGTAATTCTCCCAGCTATCTTGTCAATTAAAGGCTGGCATTGGGCTACTGATATTCTCTTGGAGCATAGAGGAACTCCAAGGTATCTAACTGGTAACTCACCTCTTTGGATTCCCAGAAATTCTAGAATGGCTTCCTGCACAGCTTGTGGTACTCCTCCAAAGAAGATTGAACTATTCTGTTTAAAGAGCCTATATCTCCCCTGCAAAACAGCAGTAGGTCATCTGCAAATCCCAGTTGCACAATTTGTAGCTTCTCACATTTGGGGTGATAATTGAAGTCAGGAATCTGGTTTAGTGTCTTGAGGCTCCTTGTCAGGTACTCCATTTCTAGCACAAATATAAAGGGGGATAATGGATCCCCTTGCCTCAGCCCCTTCCTAGCTTCAAAAGGTTGAGTAAGTGATCCATTAACTATGATAGAATATGCAACACTTTGCATGCAACACATGATCCATTTCACAAATTGTTCTGGAAAAGCCATTGCATTCATCACCTGTTCCATAAAGCCCCATTCAATAGAATCATATGCCTTTTGCATATCCAGTTTCATCATGCACCTTGGTGACACCCCTCTCCTTCCATAGCCTTTAGCAAGTTCATGGCAGAGGATAATATTGTCTGTTATCACTATTCCAGGAACAAAAGCAGATTGAGATTTATCAATCAATACATCCATCACCTTTTGTAGTCTCTTGGTGAGTATTTTAGAGATTATTTTATACAAAGTAGTGCAGCACGATATAGGTCTGAAATCTTTAATGCTGGCAGGATTCCTTACTTTGGGGATCAAAGTAATTGTAGTGCAATTAATAGGCTTGTACATTTGAGTTGGTTCAAAAAACTCTGGGACAGCCTTAGTCACATCCTCGCCTATGATTTCCCATGCTTTTTTGAAGAACATCGCATTAAACCCATCATATCCAGGTGCTTTTAAATCACTGATGTCCTTCAACGCTAACCACACTTCCTCCTTAGTCACTGGTTGAATAAGTTGTAACTGCTGCACCCTGCTAAGTGTTGTTCCCATCTTCATGACATTTGGGTTAATAGTACGTATACAGTCTGTGCTAGACCCCAACATCTTCTTATAGCACCCCATTATTTCAGCCTGTATGTCCTCTTCTAACCATAATTGGACACCCATTTCATTAGTTAGAGTCTAGATTCCATTCAAGTTACTCTCGTTCTTCATGTGGACAAAGAAATATGTAGAATTGGAGTCTCCCAGCTTCAGCCATTGTACTCTGAATTTTTATTTGTAGATACTTTCTTCAATCAATGATCATTTTTCCAGTTCACCTTTAAGAGTTTTCTCCTTCTCAATTAGATCTATTTGGTTTATTCTGCTACTCATCTCTTCTTGGACCTCTAGCAACTCCTGCCTTGCCTTTTTGATTTTGTTCTCCACACCTTGGTAATGTTGAGTGTTTATCCCTTTCATAATCTCCTTGACCTTTTTAAGTTTGTTCCACACCTGCTGCATATTTCCTTGAGTTCCATCCTCACTCCATACTTGTTTTATAGATTGTATAAAGTGAGGGTGATCTGCTATACAGTTGTAAAAACGAAATGGCCTATTCTTCTTCCTTTGTAACTGTGTGATCATTAGCTTGAGTGGGGAGTGGTCAGACACTGATGGTTCTAGCACTTGCATTTTCAAGCTTGGCGTTGTTAACATCCTGTAACAACCCGCTTAGTCGTTCTAAGAGTTGTAGCCCCGTTTCTCTCATTTCTATTTCTTTATATATGTTAAGCTATGAGGAGTTGTATCGAGTTGGTAGATTCGGGTTCGGAGTAGTTTTGGAGTGAAATGAATACTTAGTCTCTTAGTTAGAAAGCTAAGTTAGAAAAAAAAAGTCAATCGAAACTTATGAGTAAACGAATTTGGATTTGGATTTTTATGATTCGATTAGATTCGTTGGGTGATTTTAGACTTAGGAATGCATCGGGAATATAATTTTGAGCTCCGTGGTAGAATTAGGCTTGAATTGGCGAAAGTTAGATGTTTAGAAGTTCTTAGGCTTGAATTTCAGGTTGATTTGGTGTTTTGGGTGTTCCGAAGGTTTGACTAAGTTCGGGTAGTGATATATGATTTTTTGGAATTATTGGTTGAGGTCCCGAGTGCCTCGGGTGAGTTTCGGATAAGTTTGGGTTGTGTTGTGCTTGTTTTTCTTATGTTTCGACGCCGTTTCTTCAAGTATAAATGATATCATATTGAACAAATAAGCTCCGATTTCGTTTTTGATTGAAGCGTTAGATCCGTATTGTAATTAGGGACCTGTAGCAAAAAGAATTATTAAATTTGGATATTGTATGGGGATTTTATGGTCATTTTACTAAAAATTAGGTTGTCAGATTTTTTAGAATAATTACGAAATTGCCACTAGCAGCGTATTTAAAAACCTGCATTATTTGCAAATATTAAAACCTACATATCTCCTTCATTATAAGGTCAAATTGAGTGATTCAGAAGCCTAAATTGATTAGAATTTCACAAGGAATCTATTGGAGTTATCAAATACGAGTTTCGGGATAGTTTGGCACGAAAAACGAGGCAGAATAACTGGTAGAAAAATATACAAAACTAGGGTTTGTTCATTCGGCCATATTTTGAGTTGGGAAGCTCGGATTTGGGGGATTTTGGAGGCGACTTTCAGCATGTGGATTGGGGTAAGTGTTCTCTACTCGATTTTGATTATAATTTATGAATCCATCTTCGTTTTT
>MU755838.1:197292-225086 GCA_026770625.1 Nicotiana glauca | reverse complement strand
TATATATATATATATCACGTAATAGTAGAGATAATACTGTTCATATTGCTCGGAGGGGCATTACCTACTTGGCTATTAGAAACCAATAACATGTCTCTAAGGATATTTTTGTTACCAAAAGCTACTAGTCTAGAGCAAACATCTTTGTTAACGAGCCTAACTGCATAAGTCTTTCCTTCACAGTTTGATTTCAAGACATTGATTACAAAATCAGGAGAATAGTAGATAACATTGAGATCCCTGTTGTTGTTGCCACTCAGCGCTTTTTTAGCCAGCATGTGTGCCGGCTTGTAGGCCTCCCTGAAGATGTGCTGTACTCCCTGAATCTTCACCTGCCCCATGAACAACCTACACTCATAAATAATGTCATTTAGTATTATCATTCTATTATTCAAACAGTTAATGACATCGATTGAAACTGTTTCTACTTCTAATTTTGTAAATCTTTGTCTAATGGCAGTCTGCAAACCAATCTTCAATGCCATTAATTCTGCCCAAAGCGATGTTGCTCCTGGGATGTTTCCATTGAAGCCAACTATCCATTTGCCATTGCTGTCTCTGAACACTCCACCAAATCCACAAAGCGATTGGTCTTCATTGAAGGAACCATCAATATTAAGCTTAATGAGTCCTCTAGGGGGTTTAGTCCACGTAACGTTTATTGGAATTTTTATCGGCATACTATTTTCTTTTTCAGTTAAAAGCTTAAATTCTACTGTTAAATTAATAGCACTTTTAAGGCTAGCTAAGTTCGTATAGTTATTGCATAAATTATTATTTCTGTTAATCCAAATTGTCCATTTGACAACGGAAAATAGATCATGCCAGGTGATAATAATGTTTTTAAAAGTAGAGTTATGGTCTCGAATGTGAGCACGTGATTTTTACCCTATATAAGAATTACTCCCAAAAATTTAAAATAAAATAATTTTTGTGTTGTTTGCAATTTTTGTGGATTTTGTGTTATTTTTCTTTTATTGTTTGCGTTTGTGTGTGCATGTCTATTTGTTTAAATCGATGAAAATACAAAAATTTGTCGCATTTGCATTTTTAGATTTAATTGTACAATTAGGAGTAATTAAGTTTGTTTTACAAAAATAAAAAATCACAAAACATAATGTAATTTGCATTTTTAGCCTCTAATGTCCAAATTGTGTAATTTTATTTTTAATTGGTGTTTAATTTCGTGTGATAATTATTATTAGGAGTTAATTAGCAATTTTTAGTTAATTTTTGATTTTATGATTTAATCTAGGATTTTTGGTTTTAATTTAGGAAGTAAAAAGGAAATAAATAGAAAAGAACAAAAATAGAAGAAAATCGGACTGGGCCTATAGACCACATCCCAATCACCACAGGTCCAAACACAAACCAAATTCGGTCCATCTACAGCTACCCAAAACGACGTCATCTTGGACAGTTAAATCTGGATCGTTGATCTCGATTGATCAAACGGTCCAGTTCAGCCCCACCATCGGAGAAACGACGTCGTTTCAAGTCAACCAATCCAGGTCGTTCACTTCAATTGATCGAACGGTCAAGACTATCCCTCATAACCCGTTACCCAGCCCCGACCCATTCCATCAGAGACTGATCCAGTCTCAAAGAGTGTCTAAATGACACCGTTTCATTTAGTGGGCTAATCCAAGCCATTGATCTTAATTGATCTAACGGGTTGGATTCAATATCATATCTCGTATATATTCTTTCAACCATACCCAGCACCCCCTCCAAGCCACCCCCCCACTGTCGTCTCTAACATTCATAGACACCCCAGCTTCCTCCGCCCCCAACCACCGTACTTCGCCCACCGGAAATCGCCTCACGGCTGTTCCGGTGGTCGAAACAGCCCCATCTTTACACCACAGAACCACCACAACCTCCCCATTCCAACCATCCTATCAGTTTTCTTCGAATCATTCCCCAATTCTTCGAATCTTAGATCAAAGAACTGGCCCCTAACCCTAGTTTGTCCGATGGCCACCAGACTCACACCCCTTGACCCCTGAACCTCCCTCATACCAAAACCAACCTTAGTTTCCTTTGAATCCCAACCCCCTTCCTCGAATATCGAATTATAGTCAAGACCCCTAGCGCCGCCACAAAATACCTTGGTGGCGGCTCCACCTCCAAACCTTCCCAAACAACACCAGTTAACCACCTTGACTCCCTATTCCTTAATACCTAGCCAGTTTCCCTCGAACGCTGTTGGTGAGTTCGAACAAATGCCTTCGAGTAATGGTCTGAAGCTGGTTCAGAGACTGAGGTCAAAATAGACCTTAGTTGAGTGCTCTCGTGTAAGAACACTCGACTAGGGTCCATTTTGGCCCCAAGTCAAAAAGACATCAGAAGTTCGAAGCCAGGCCCCGTTTAATTGGTAGGTTTTCATTTTTATTTCCTTTTTCTATTAGTTTTGTTCAGTAAATTCATCTTCTACTCTTCTCTTATTTTTTGTTTGTTTAAATTCTTTGGTGCTTACTCTGTTTCTTCTTTGTTTTCCTGAATAATTTGAATAAGTCAGTGTCAATCATGCTTTGTATAAAACCATGATTACTCCTGTAATTGTCTATTATTGGTTCAAATGGTTTCATTTTGTGTGATGTTTGTTTTCCTTTTCTTTGTTGTTCATCATTATATATGAGTTCAGTGTGTTTTTCGTTCAGAGTATATTACAGTGTTCATACACTTTGTTTAGTTCAGAATCATGTTAGTTTGTTTCCTGAACTTTCATCTCTGTTTTGGTGTTATCTAACATGATTCGAGTTTCGAACTTGAATTGTAATTTGAGTTTCATGAATTGAGTCTAAATGTTTGTTCTGATTGAATCCAACCTTTATCCCAATGTGATTGATTAGGAATTAACCTAGTTTCCCTTATTAGGTGTATTGGTTATAGTTGTTGTAGTTTAGTTGATTAATTAGGGAAGCTGGGGTAAGACATTAATTTCAGTAGTCTCAGGGGGTAGTTTGGGGAATTAAATTACCTAGTAATTAAACTAAAGACTGCTAAAGGACTGATTAGAGACAATTCTAAATGGGATTAAAAGTTAGAAAGACAAATAATAGTGGAGACAAACACTTGTTGGTTTTAAGGACTAAAAATGGGCATTATTGAATAATAAAAGGCACTAGGATAATGGGTTAATTAATAAAGGAAAAGTAGAATTGAAAGTGGAGGATGCACTAATTGAATGCCTATTAAAAGGCTGGAAAACAGAATCAGAAAGGGGGATTTTTTCAGTGGTCTGGGGCTCTTTTGATCAGTAAAAGACAGATTTGAAGAGAGAGTTTTAGGGTACACATTTCTGAGAGCCTAGGGAAATAAGGGGACTTCTTGAGATTCTAAGAGCTAAGACCATAAGCGGGGAATACATTGATACATATAGAGTTTTTGAGAAGAATACCATCTGAGAGCATCCTTAGAGCTTTTTTTTTGAAATCTGCCTTGTGAGTTCTTCCTTAATCAATCTAAGAGGGAACTTCTTTTGAAAGCTTAAGACCAGTCTGTTTGAGTGTATAAGTGGGAATTGTTCCATTAACTTCTAGCTTCAGTCAAGCTCATTTGGGGTCTATTTGGGTAGTGATTGTTGCTGTCAAGTTTTACAAACAATCTGGTCTTTGGTTTGGGTGTATTTCTATTTTTTTTTAAGTTGGTATTCTGTGGGTTTTACAATTGGTGCTGGTCATATCTGGACTATTATTTCACTTCATTTTTGTTGTTGCTGGAATTTTACTGGTTTTTTGATCTATTACTGGGCTGTTGCTGGTTGCTGTTGTTATTGTTGTTCTATTGTTGTTGCTTACCATTCCTCTTCTCCTATTTCCATTATCCAGGTACAAGTTTAAACTCCTGATAACATGTAGTGAAATGGATTGAATCAAATGGAGAAGGTTTCTAAGTTTGCTGCTGGTTGACCCTGCTTTTCCCTGCTTCATTTGCATATTAGTTGATAATTTAGCTCATTTAAAGTTGAATAGCATAGTATTGTAATTATGTTAGGATAATCTGTATGACTGGATCAAGAACTGGGGTTGTATATGGGACATTAACTATAGTTTACATTAATACATGCGCTCGCATCTAATGTTTAAATTCTGTAGTAAAACTGGGTTGTAATTAGAGCTGTTTCGAGCTGGACTGGGTTGCAAAAATTGAAGTTAGAATGCTGCCTTTATATGGTAGTAAATTAGTGTGATATAACTTGAATCACATCATGAACGTGTGTTCAATTTCAGTAGCGGTTTCAGTAGTTCAGTTTTAGTATAGTTATCTTGAATCAACCTAAAATAATCGAGCTACTTTGTGTCATCACAATCATGTTTCCAGTTAGGTTCACTTTTGGTTTAACCTAAGTAGGATATATGGAATTCAAATGATCAATTATTCGTAAGTTTGAATAGGTGAATAACGTTTGCCCTTGTTGTAAGTTGTTAAACACATTTTGAATATTTTTGGAACAATTTTGGTGTGGATTTGCCTAATTAAATCAAGGCCTCATTTGACCTAGCAATTGGCCAGTCTTCAGGCAGCTTGGGCTTCAACATCATAACAAGTGGCCCAAGTTCTAACTTGTGTGTTCGTTTGAACCTGGGCCATGCCTACGATTGGTCGTCTATTATGCAAACCTGGGGCTCTAATCTTTTATATGAGCCATTTTAAGGCCCAAAAGAGGGCTAAGAGTTCATAAAATAAATGTAGGGACTCTTAAAGAATGTGAATTAATTAGGGCATTTTTTTATTTTTTAGAGACAAATTATATAGAAAAACCATCGCTTACTTTAGGCTTACCTATAATAAAAATGAGACGAGCCTCGCCAAACAAACTGCGAGGCCCTCATGAATGTTTATATTAGAAATACTTAGACTTCGGGATGGGCCGTTTAGTGAATTACACGGCCTTCACCAAAAATAATAAGGCGTTAGTCTCTTTAGGCGCGTATTTTAATAACATTACTTCCCTAAACTTGGGTGCACATTTATGTGACTCAAATCCAAATCTCAACGGAGTCGAAATATGTCAATAATCACGTGTACATTGATGTGACGTGGTTTGAGATGTGTTTTCACGACGTTGCAATTCCTATATAATAATAATAATAAGCGGTTAGAAGTTAAAATTTGCACATAGGTTTGAGCGTGTTATAAAATCAGATAAATAAGCCAAATATGACAGTTGAGCGATCGTGCTAGAACCACGGAACTCGGGAATGCCTAACACCTTCTCCCGGGTTAACAGAATTACTTATCCGGATTTCTGGTTCGCGGACTGTAATACAGAGTCAATTTTTCCTCGATTCGGGATTCAAACCGGTGACTTGGGACACCATAAATCTCCCAAGTGGTGACTCTGAATCTCTTAATAATAAATACCGTTTCGATTGTCCTTTAATTGGAAAAACTCCCTTTACCACACCCTTACGGGGTACGGTAGCATAAAAAGAAGGTGCGCCAGCTCTGGTGACTCTGCTGGGGAGATTGCAAAACCCATAACTACTGGTTCAGGTTTAGAAATTCGAGCTTGGAATAATTGTTGTATTTGGCTTATTTATTATCTGATTTTTATTTGATGTTTTGGCTTTAATGTGCTAAATATTGCTTTTACCGCTTTGATAAATTTTGAACTGTGCAAATAAACTGTCTTCTCAAGCACCCCCTCTGAGTCTTCTTGAAATTAAAATTAGGCATTTGCTTGACATAGCCCACTTTCTTTGAGATAGACGAGGTGCTTGGCACCCGGTGAAGGATTTTAGTCACACGTGTTTTAGGCGGGGAGCACCACCAGTTAAGCCGGAAAGCAATGCTACCAGTACACTGACCCTCCTCGGCTCGAGTTGTCCGCTCGGGTAAGCCAGGTCTAGAACAATAAACCTAGGTTTTAAATATAGAATAACAAAGTCTCATGCCGGATCCTTAGTGGGAACGATTGTTTGCATCATGTGCATTTCACTTTGGAGGCTCAACACAGGGGTTGGGTCTATCTAGGACAGGTGTACCTGAAACGAAAAAGACCATCCTGATGCATCTTACTTGCTACCTGTGCATTTATCTACTTCGGACTTGCATGCTGACCAACTTTTAAATATTGGGGAAAATGAAAAAAAAAAGAGAGGAAAAATAGCAGTGTAGAGGGTTAAGAGAGTTAATCACTAGTTTTGAAAATATCAATATCCAAGTAGTGCCGAGACTCTACCGGATTTTTAGAAAAAAAATTGAAATAAAAAAAGAGAAAAGAGTTTTATTTTTCAAAATAGTTTGTTTTATTTTCCACTGAAAAAAAAATGTTTTCAAAAAATATTCTGCTTCATTTGCCAATAAAGAAAAAAATGTGATTGGGTTTTCAAAAAATAATTTGTGTTTTAAAATGAAAAAAAAATTGTTCGATTTATTTGCCAATGATTTGAAAAAAAAAAGAGAAATAGTCTTCAAAAATAGTTCGTATTGCTTGGAAAAATATTTTGTTTTCAAATACAGTTTGTTTTATTAGGGAGAACTACGCCGGTTTGATTCTCACAGGATGTGAGATACGTAGGCAACCCTCATCGGGTCCAACCTCCCCTTTTGCAAAAATAGCCAAAAATATCAAATTTTAATTTTAGTCGTAAATAAGTCGGTGATGCTGTTTTGCCGGAAATAGCCAAATGTTCCCGAAAGGGACGCCGGAAGGCTGACTTTGCATAAACAGCCACCTTTGGGTCATTTTTTAGATTTTGGCCGGTTGACCCACACAACCTTAAAATCTTCGTCCCCGAGATGTTGAAAGGCCATGTTTGCAAAATCAGGTCTTTTGTTTTATTTTGAAAAACAAGAAAAAGAAGAGTCAGTGGGCGAGTGTATACCATTTGGATTTTTAGTCAAAATAAGTCGAGCCAGCTTCGGCAATGTATTAAACCGTTCTTGCCAAAATAGCCTTAAAGTATCTTTCGATTGTCGAAAGACCGTTTTCGTAAAAGAACAGACAAGCTTGTAAAGTGTAATAAAATAAATCCTTCCCGGCCTCAAAATTCATGAGAAATTGGGAAGGGGCCACTTTGCAAAAGGAGCCATTTGATTAAAATTGGCATATAGGGGGAGGAATTTGCCAGTTTGTTTTTTAATTTGTATTCCTTTTGATTAGAGTATGTGGTATGTTTGATTTTCCAATCTGTAGGACGTCTTTTCGTCAAAGTCTGTTAAGTATGGTCAGCTTTTAAACCTGTGTTATCAAGTTTGTTTTATTGTAAAAATGGAAAAAAAATGTTTTGTTGTTATTTACCGTGTATCTGCGCGAACTACGCAAGGTCTGATTCATGCGGGGTCATGATACATAGGCAATCTCCATAAGATTCGACCACAACAAAAAAAAATAAAAAAAATGATGAAATGAAAAAGAGAAAAAATTTTGATAATAATAAGGACCGACCGAGTTCATTCTAACATGTTTTGTTTTGAATTATAGAGAAAGTTGAGGTGATGGGTTGTGGTTCCTAAAATAACTCTTCCCTACAACACAAAGTCAAAGGACAATGGCAGAGAACCTCAGAACTGAGTGGGTTGGTACCGATGCCCGACAACAGCTGGTTGAACGAAACCACGGGTTGGTAAAAGAGGTAAAAATGTTAAGGCAACATGTGGCAAACATGTATCAGGCATGGATGGTTGGGAAGGCACCCATACTGCCACCGCCTGGTTTCCCCGATGATGTCCTTACCCAAGCTTTGGCACCTCCCGATCACCCTAGTAGTTCCGTCACTCTTCCTCCAAGTTCTGAGAGGTTGGGTACACTCCCTGACGTCCGCCTGCTCGCAAGGATTAAAGTACCAAAGTTCAAGGAATGCGAAGATCCGGTCGTCCATCTGAGGGAGTACTGCAAGGAAATGGGGAATGTTGGCAAGAAAGACGATTTGTTACTGGCATACTTCCGCTGAAGCTTGACTGTGGCATCTTTGGAGTGGTATGATCGCCAAGATGTCATAAAGTGGAATATATAGGATGACATGGCTTAAGATTTTGTGCGAAACTTCCAGAACAATACAGACATCGTTTCGGACCACTCCTCCATATCTCGAATAGAGGAGAAGCCTGAAGAAGGTTTTGAAAAGTTCTGGCTCAGATGGAGTGAGCAGGTTGCTCGGGATAATCTTCCCATGAAAAGAAAAGATGTTGTTGAACCTCCCCACGACAAGGTCCAGTGGTCGTCCAGGCTAAACGCCCGCAGTCTCTATATCGACCCCGTGGATATCCTTGTAATTCTCCAGGCCATTACGTCTCTCTACCGGACTCCCAAAGATATACTTCACTTTTCAAGTACCCAGCTCCACAAAATGCCTATCCACCTCCAAGGGCCTATAGAAATCCTTTAGTGTCAGAGTTTCGTGGGAATCAAGCTTTCAAGAATGAGAGGAAACAGAAATATACTCCGCTGGGAGAATCCTATACTACTCTGTTCCACAAATTGAGACAGTTAGGCCTGTTGAATCCCATTGAGCCCAAATTTCCAAATCCCCTTCCTAGAAATCTTGACCCTTCAGCAAGCTGTGAATATTGTTCGGGGGCTCCCGGACACGATACTGAGAAATGTTGGAAGTTGAAGAATGCCATGCAAGAGCTTATTGATACAAATAGGATCGAGGTTCAGGTTCCAGAAGCACCAAACATTAATCAGAATCCGTTGCCAGCTCACCATGAGACCCACATGATCGAACTGGTACCCAAGGGAGGGGAACTTAAGAAGCCCGATCCGTGATAGTGAGACCATGTTCCAAGGAAAAACTAATCAGCAGAAGTTGGCAGGCTAAGATGTCGTGCTTAGTAATTGGGAAGACGTTCCATTTTTGGTTAGTCGGAGTAGAGCTTTGGTGGTTTATTTTGTGGTCATTTCTGTGTGTCCGGATTATTCTTAGGGTTGTAATCTAGATATTTTTTTGTAAATCAAACACTTCCATCATTTTATTTTTGTCCAGTATCTCATTTGATGTTGTCTAGGTTTGTTCCAAGGGTTGTACCCCAGTTTATTGTGCTTGTTTTTGTTGTACAAACTCTTTCCCTGTCTGTCTAATGCAATCCTTTGTTTTCCGTTATTTCTAGTCATTTTTATTTGATCTAAGTCTTTCCTCTTTATAGTCCTTTTTCTGTCAACAGTAGTGACATGACATGCGCGCATAATTTGGGCCTAATCTTAAAAGTTAATCACAAAACCATTGAGAGGTGATCGGTACACTTAAGGGAAATAAGAACATATTTTGATGACCCGAACCATGTGAAACTGAGGTTGATAGAACATAAAGAAACCTTAAGCTTCATGCCGCATCAGTTTGAAATTAAAGACAAATTTGCCCAAATTGGCAAGGGTCGTTCGTGATAATGAGAATAGGAGCGTTGTCCAATAGCGCTGTAAAATCAACCAATGGGAGAAAGCAAAGATGTGGATACAGCTATCAAGTCTAGCACGATCAGAATATGTTACAAATCTTTGTTTAAACACGTTATTTGTGCTTGGCATGTTTTGAAGATTGGAACAACAAAGGCATTTTGTTCTGCTATCTAAACAATTTATCCTTCGTTAACCCCTTGAGCCTTATTTGTTTTCTTTCATACCCCTCCTTTGGAATAAGTAGCAAAGATTAGAAACACAAACGTGGAAGATAAAGAAAAGGAAAAAAAAGAGAAAAAAAAAATAAAACAACAAAAACAACGAAAGAGATAAAGAGAAAAAAAAAAGAAGAAAGAAAGAAAAAAAAGAAAAAAAAATGAAAAGGAAAACTAGAACAACGAGGAATTGGGAACTACGTTTGACCTGATTCCTCAAAGAGGATACGTAGGCGCTTCACAGCTCGGTCATAGTGCAACATAGTGTAAATAAAAAAATCCCCAAGCAAGAAACTGGGGCAAAAAATTGTGTTTATTATAAAATAATCTAGTTCCGAAGGTTGTAATGTTATACCAATTTGTTGTGTTTTTGAGCCTTCATGTACCCTTTCTTTCTAGCCCTATCCAAATCCCACATGACGGTCCAAAGAAAGACCTCCGATCAGTCTTCAAAAGATGCCAAGTCAGGAAAATGAGAGAGTCTTATTGGCGAGCATAACACTCTGATCCCCAGCAAAAAAGGCTCTGATCCCCTACAGAAAAGAAATATGAGAGATTCTTAGCGGTAACACCCCAATCCCCAGCTGAAAAGTAATACAAACAAGAGAGTCTTATTGGTGAAAACCTTCACAGGCACCATGAGGCAATTGTAAGCTGAGAGAAATCAAAATGAGAGAGACTTGATAGTGAAAACCTGCGGGCATTACAAGTCGAATAAGGGTGAGAATCATATGGGAAAGCCCCAGACGAAGATTTGAAAAACGATTAACGATGGAGGATAGGCTACATGTGCATGTCATGGCCATTAGAGTTGGTATCCGCGTTTGATAGGTTTTTATATCATAATTTTTCTTTTTAGATAGTCATCCTTTTCCTTTGTCTTTTATTTTGTTCCTTTTACCGTTCTTCTTTCTCCGAAAAATTCCCCAATAGAGTTTGTTTGGTCAACACAAGTGAGAAATGACTCCAAAATTTGCTATCAGACGAGATCTGATTAGAACATCCAAGTGGTATAAGTCAGGAAGGAACAAGCGCAAGGCCAGTGTCAAGAAGGATTTTCCCCAGCAAGAGGAGATTGACAAAAGGATGGTCCAGTGTCAAAAGGAATATCCCCTGTAAAAATCAAAGGTTATAGACCTCAAGGCCAAAGCTAGTGGACAAATCAAGGGAGAATGACGCTGAGAGCGACGGGCATAAATTGGAGATTCATATGAGACTCAAAGGTGGGGGGAAATGCCAGTTCCCTAGCTATGCCACAAAAGAAGAGGGATATCCCTAGCAGAAAAGATATTTCAGTGACGCGGATGAATGAAGAAGGTGGTTCATCAGTAAAACATGCAAGATCCTCAAGCAGAGTCACTATCATAGGAATGTGGGTACAAGTGGAAAACAATAGTGAAAGGCTTGTGAATAAGGAGTCGTCAGGAAGGTAGGAAATTATCAACCAAGTTTCAAGATGGCCAGACAATGCAAAGCAGGGCAAGTCGTTCTAAGACCAGCAAATAATATCATCCCCAGCAAGTTTTGATAGTGTAATAGAACACAGAGCAGGGAAGGAGAAAGGGAAAGACCATCCCACAGGAGCATCACAACTAACCACCGCACTTTAAACTAACAAATTTTCTTTGATTTGAAGCAAGAAAAGGAAATGGCATTGATCGCAGAAAGGCATGCCACGTGGAAGATTATCAAACTGGGGCAGAAAATTTTCCTTTCATTTGGAAAATTTTCTGGAAGTCAGGTATCCACTTGGGGAAGAAGAAAGATAACACCAGTCTTGAGGGAAGTGGGCTTAGAACCAGTGTTATCCCCAGCAGTGTTGAAAGAAGGAAAATAGTAAGTTTTAATGAAGGAAGTTGTATCCCCAGCGGATGAAACAAAAGGATGAAACTTGTGTTCAGGAAAAAGCAAAAGGCCAGTGTCACCCCCAGCAATTTTCGGAAGAATAAAGCATGAAGGAATGAAAATTTCACAGCAGTGGTATCCTCAACAACGTTATCCCCAGCTGACAACACTTTTATCCCCAGCAGTATTGACAGAAAATAAAAGTTTTGAAGAGAGTAGTTTTGAAAAAAAAATAGAAAAGGGAAGAAAGGAGATGCCCCCAGCAGTATTATCCCCAGCAGGTAAGTAATTAATTCCCCAGCAGAGTTATCCCAAGCAGTTTCGAGGGAGGACAACACGAGTTTAGTTTTAAAGGAAGCAGTTCTGGAAGAAAGATAATTCAAGTAAGAAGGAAATGGTTGCAAAGAGGAATAATGGCAACACGAATGCAGATAAGGAACAAAGCAGTGCAAATTTTCTCATAAGATAAAAATCTTAGTCTGATGAATTGTTTCTCCTAAGATAAAAATCTTAGTCTGATGAATTATCTCTCCTAATATGGAAAAATCTTAATCTGATGAATTTCTCTCATAAGATGGAAAAATCTTAGTCCGATGAATTTCCCTCCTAAGATGGAAAAATCTTAGTCTGATGAATTCTTTCTCCTAAGATAAACATCTTAGTCTGATGAATTGTTTCTCCTAAGATGGAAAAATCTTAGTCTGATGAATTTCCCTCCTAAGATGGAAAAATCTTAGTCTGATGAATTGTTTCTCCTAAGATAAACATCTTAGTTTGATGAATTGTTTCTCCTAAGATGAAAAATCTTAGTCTGATGAATTATCTCTCCTAAGATGAAAAAATCTTAGTCTGATGAATTGTTTCTCCTAAGATGAAAAAATCTTAGTCTGATGAATTGTTTCTCCTAAGATGAAAAAATCTTAGTCTGATGAATTGTTTCTCCTAAGATGGAAAAATCTTAGTCTGATGAATTGTTTCTCCTAAGATAAACATCTTAGTCTGATGAATTGTTTCTCCTATGATGAAAAAATTTTAGTCTGATGAATTGTTTCTCCAAAGATGAAAAAATCTTACTATGATGAATTATTTCTCCTAAGATGGAAAAATCTTAGTCTGATGAATTGTTTCTCCTAAGATAAACATCTTAGTCTGATGAACTGTTTCTACTAAGATGAAAAATCTTAGTCCGATGGATGTTTTTATCCTAAGATAAAAAAATCTTAGTCCGATGAATTCCCTCCTAAGATAAAAATCTTAGTCCGATGAATGAATTTCCTCCTAAGATAAAAATCTTAGTCCGATGGATGTTTTTCTCCTAAGATGAAAAATCTTAGTTCGATGAATTTTTCTCAAGATAATAAGAAGTCAGTTGGAAAGACTTAGAAAAGATAACAACAAAGAAGTGAAGGCAACAGCCGGAAAGACCCGGATAAGATAACAAAAGGGGAAGGCGATAATTGAAAAATTAGAAGCAATAGTTGGATAGTTACAGATAATATAATAAGAAGTGAAAGACAACAAGTAGAAGGTTTCAGACAAAAACAACAAGAAGAAGGAAGCAACAATTGGAAGGTTTCAAGTAAGACAACAAAATGGACCTAGTCTGATGAATTATCTCCTAGAGTCAAAATCTTAGTCCGATGAATCTTTCTCCTAAGATCACACAAAAATTGGACCTAGTCTGATGAATTATCTCCTAGAGTCAAAATCTCAGACCGATGAATCTTTCTCCTGAGATCACACAAAATTGGACCTAGTCTGATGAATTATCTCCTAAAGTCAAAATCTTAGTCTGTTGAATTTTTTCACCTAAGATAACAAAAAGGGGAATGAAATTTATTTTCAAGATGTTATTTGAAGTCGGGAGCCTGCCCGTACAATAGAGGAATACATTTCAGTCTTTACATTTTAAGTTAAGATTACACAAAATGGACCTAGTCTGATGAATTATCTCCTAGAGTCAAAATCTTAGTCCGATGAATCTTTCTCCTAAGATAACATAAGAAATCTTAGTCTGTTGAAAACTTTCACCTAAGATGGTAATCATTTCAGTTTTTAAATTTCAAGTTTTGAAGTCGGGAGTCCGCCCGTATAACAGAGGAATAAGTCAGTAAAGCGAAGAATCACAACAAGATCCCCATCATAAATCCAAGTTCAGAAGTCGGAAGAAAACAGTTCAAGCTTCGAAGGAAAATAATCCGAAGCTCGAAAGAAGGAAATAAACAGTTCAAGTTCGGCAATAAAGAGAGGCCGGCGAGTCAAGTCAGAAACATTAGAGGAAGCAAGCCAACAAGAAAGCAAGGCGATAAGAGCAAGCCTGAAGATCTAGATAAGATTTTGTAATTCATAGACTAGTTTAGTCTAGCTTCTTTTTTTTCGTTTTAGCCTAGTGTAGTAAGGAGGTCGGTAAGCAGTAGCAGCAATAAGAACAGTGACAGTAAAATCACAGATCCATGGTAGTCCCAGCTACCAAAACTTCCCGAACTACATTGTCCTGATTCTCTTTTATCCAGGGATATGTAGGAGACCTTTTGAAGCAAAGGTTCGGTCAAATCTTTCAAAAATGCTTCACACGGAGTATTCAAATGGGCAAAAATCGCTCGTATCCGCTCACTTTATCTTTGCACGAAAACTCTTCGTGTTTCTGGGAAAAGAGGGGCAGCTGTGAGCATGTGATTTTCACCCTATATAAGAATTTCTCCCAAAAAGTCAAAATAAAATAATTTTTGTGTTGTTTGCAATTTTTGTGGATTTTGTGTTATTTTTCTTCTATTGTTTGCGTTTGCGTGTACATGTCTATTTGTTTAAATCGATGAAAATACAAAAATATATCGCATTTGCATTTTTAGATTTAATTGTACAATTAGGATTAATTAAGTTTGTTTTACAAATATGAAAAATCACAAAAAATAATGTAATTTGCATTTTTAGCCTTTACTGTCCAAATTGTGTGATTTAATTTTTAATTGGTGTTTACTTTCGTGTGATAATTATTATTAGGAGTGAATTAGCAATTTTTAGTTAATTTTTGATTTTATGATTTAATCTAGGATTTTTGGTTTTAATTTAGGAAGTAAAAAGGAAATAAATAGAAAAGAACAAAAATAGAAGAAAATCGGACTGGGCCTATAGACCACAGCCCAATCACCACAGGTCCAAACACAAACCAAATATGGTCCATCTGCAGCTACCCAAAATGACGTCATCTTGGACAGTTAAATCTGGATCGTTGATCTCGCTTGATCAAACGATCCAGTTCAACCCCACCATCGAAGAAACGACGCTGTTTAAGTCAACCAATCCAGGCCGTTCACTTCAATTGATCGAACGATCAAGACTATCCCTCATAACCCGTTACCCAGCCCCGACCCATTCCATCAGAGACCGATCCAGTCTTAAAGAGTGTCTAAATGACACCGTTTCATTTAGTGGGATAATCCAAGCCATTGATCTTAATTGATCTAACGACTTGGATTCAATATCATATCTCGTATATATTCTTTCAACCATACCCAGCCCCCCCTCCAAGTCAACCCCCCATCGTCGTCTCTAACATTCAGAGACACCCCAGCTTCCTCCGCCCCCAACCACCGTACTCCGCCCACCGGAAATCGCCTCCCGGCGATTTCGGTGGTCCAAACAGCCCCATCTTTACACCACTAAACCACAACAACCTCCCCATTCCAACCATCCTATCAGTTTTTTAGAATCATTCCCCATTTCTTCGAATCATAGATCAAAGAACTGGCCCCCAACCCTAGTTTGTCCGATGGCCACCAGACTCACACCCCTTGACCCCTGAACCTCCCTCATACCAAAACCAACCTTAGTTTCCTTCGAATCCCAGCCCCTTCCTCGAATATCGAATTATAGTCAAGAACCCTAGTGCCGCCACAAAATCCCTTGGTGGCGGCGCCACCTCCAATCCTTCCCAAATCAACACCAGTCAACCACCCTGACTCCCTCTTCCTTAATCCCTAGCCAGTTTGCCTCGAACGCTGTTGATGAGTCTCGAACAAATGCTTTCGAGTAATGTTCTGAAGCTGGTTCAGACACTGAGGTCAAAATAGACCTTAGTTGAGTGCTCTCGTGTGAGAACACTCGACTAGGGTCCATATTGGCCCAAAGTCCAAAAGACATCAGAAGTTCGTACCCAGGCCCCGTTTGATTGGTAGGTTTTCATTTTTATTTCCTTTTTCTATTAGTTTTGTTCAGTAAATTCATCCTCTACTCTTATCTTATTTTTTGTCTGTTTAAAATGCTTTGGTGCTTACTCTGTTTCTTCTTTGTTTTCCTGAATAATTCGAATAAGTTAGTGTCAATCATGCTTTGTATAAAACCATGATTACTCCTGTAATTGTCTATTATTGGTTTAAATGGTTTCATTTTGCGTGATGTTTGTTTTCCTTTTCTTTGTTGTTCATTATTGTATATGAGTTCAGTGTGTTTTTTGTTCAGAGTATATTACAGTGTTCATACACTTTGTTTAGTTCAGAATCATGTTAGTTTGTTTCCTGAACTTTCATCTCTGTTTTGGTGTTATCTAACATGATTCGATTTTCGAACTTGAATTGTAATTTGAGTTTCATGAATTGAGTCTAAATGTTTATTATGATTGAATCCAAACTTATTGACTTATCCCAATGTAATTGATTAGGAATTAACCTAGTTTCCCTTATTAAGTGTATTGGTTATAGTTGTTGTAGTTTAGTTGATTAATTAGGGAAGCTGAGGTAAGACATTAATTTCATTAGTTTCAAGGGGTAGTTTGGGGCATTAAATTACCTATTAATTAAACTAAAGGCTGCTAAAGGACTGATTAGAGACAAATCTAAGTGTGATTAAAAGTTAGAAAGACAAATAGTAGTGGAGACAACACTTGCTGGTTTTAAGGACTAAAAATGGGCATTATTGAATAATAAAAGGCACTAGGATAATGGGTTAATTAAGAAAGGAAAAGTAGAATTGAAAGTGGAGGATACACTAATTGAATGCCTATTAAAAGGCTGGAAAACAGAATCAGAAAGGGGGATTTATTCAGTGGTCTGGGGCTCTTTTGATCAGTAAAAGACGGATTTGAAGAGAGAGTTTTAGGGTACACATTTTTGAGAGCCTAGGGAAATAAGGGGACTTTTTGAGATTCTAAGAGCTAAGACTATAAGCGTGGAATACATTGATACATATAGAGTTTTTGAGAAGAATACCATCTGAGAGCATCCTTAAAGATTTTTTTTTTAAATCACCCTTCTCAGTTCTTCCTTAATCAATCTAAGAGGGAACTTCTTTTGAAAGCTTAAGACTTGTCTGTTTGAGTGTATAAGTGGGAATTGTTCCATTGAGTTCTAGCTTCAGTCAAGCTCATTTGGGGTCTATTTGGGTAATGATTGTTGCTGTCAAGTTTTACAAACAGTTTGGTCTTTGGTTTGGGTGTATTTCTATTTTTTTTAAGTTGGTATTGTTGTGGGTTTTACAATTGGTGCTGGTCATATCTGGACTATTATTTCTCTTCATTTTTGTTGCTGCTGGAATTTTACTGGTTTTTTGATCTATTACTGGGTTGTTGCTGGTTGCTGTTGTTATTGTTGTTGTGTTGCTGTTACTGACCATTCCTCTTCTCCTATTTCCATTATCCAAGTACAAGTTTAAACTCCTGATAACATGCAGTTAAATAGATTGAATCAAATGGAGAAGGCTTCTAAGTTTGCTGCTGGTTGACCCTGCTTTTCCCTGATTCATTTGCATATTAGTTGATAATTTAGCTCATTTAAAGTTGAATAACATAGTGTTGTAATTATGTTAGGATAATCTGTATGACTTGATCAAGAACTGTGGTTGTATATGGGACATTAACTATAGTTTACATTAATACATGCGCTCGCATCTAATGTTTAAATTCTATTGTAAAATTGGGCTGTAATTAGAGTTGTTTCGAGCTGGACTGGGTTGAAAAAATTGAAGTTGGAATTCAGCCTTTCTATGGTAGTAAATTAGTGTAATATAACTTGAATCACATCATGAACGTGTGTTCAATTTCAGTAACGATTTCAGTAGTTCAGTTTTAGTATAGTTATCTTGAATCAACCTAAAATAATCGGGCTACTTTGTGTCATCACAATCATGTTTCCAGTTAGGTTCACTTTTGGTTTAACCTAAGCAGGATATATGGAATTCAAATGATCATTGATTCGTAAGTTTGAATAGGTGAATAACGTCTGCCCTTGTTGTAAGTTGTTAAACACATTTTGAATATTTTGGAACAATTTCGGTGTAAATTTAGTCTAATTAAATCAAGGCCTCATTTGGCATAGCAATTGGCCTGTCTTCAGGCAGCTTGGGCTTCAACATCATAACAAGTGGCCCAGGTTCTAACTTGTGTGTTCGTTTGAACCTGGGCCATGCCTACGCTTGGTCGTCTATTATACAAACCTGGGGCTCTAATCTTTTATATGAACCATTTTAAGGCCCAAAAGAGGGCTAAGAGTTCATAAACTAAATGTAGGGACTCTTAAAGAATGCGAATTAATTAGGTCATTTTTTTATTTTTTAGAGACAAATAATATAGAAAAATCATAGCTTACTTTAGGCTTGCCTTTAATAAAAATGAGACGAGCCTCGCCAAAAAAACCTCGGGGCCCTCATGAATGTTTATATTAGAAATACTTAGACTTTGGGATGGGTCATTTAGTGAATTACAGGGCCTTCCCCAAAAATAATAAGGCATTAGTCTCTTTAGGCGCGTATTTTAATAACATTACCTCCCTAAACTTGGGTGCATATTTATGTGACTCAAATCCAAATCTCAACAGAGTCGAAATATGTCAATAACCACGGGTACATTGATTTGATGTAGTTGGAGATGTGTTTTCACGACGTTGCAATTCCTATATAATAATAATAAAAAGCGGTTAAAGGTTAAAATTTGCACATAGGTTTGAGCATGCTATAAAATCAGATAAATAAGCCAAATATGACAGTAAGCGACCGTGATAGAACCACGGAACTCGGGAATGCCTAACACCTTCTCTCGGGTTAACAGAATTCTTTATTCGGATTTTTGGTTTGCGGACTGTAATATAGAGTCAATTTTTCCTCGATTCGGGATTCAAACCGGTGACTTGGGACACCATAAATCTCCCAAGTAGCGACTCTAAATCTCTTAATAAAAAATCCCATTTCGATTGTCCTTTAATTGGAAAAACTTTCTTTACCACACCCTTACGGGGTACGGTAGCGTAAAAAGGAGGTGCGACATCGAATATAAGTTAGGCAACTATTGACACCATTCCAATTTTTTGGATTAATTCCTATGTGTGACCATAATTATTTAACTACCATGCATTCCAAGAAGACATGATTAATAGTTTCCTTATAAATTTTACAAATAGAACATATAGGATCAATGTTTACGCCAATATGGTCTAAGAAGCTTCTTGTTGGAAGTCTATTATGGTCGCATTTCCATAATAGAAATTTTAAATTGTTTGGGCACTTAGCTTCCCAAATCCACGTAAAATCCTTGTAGCAATCCATCTAATTTCCTAAGAGGGAGTAGCATGACTTGCTAGTGAAAAGACCATTGTAGTTCAGCAACCAAACAGGAGTATCATAGGATTTGTTTGTAGGGTATGTAGTATTTCACTTCTTGATAATCCCTGGTTCAATTGTCATTGAGAGCTTTGATAACTCCCATGTGTTTTGCTTCCATATATTCTTTATGGTTAGGGTGTCATCTTGGAGGGCCAAAGGACCCTGAATACATTGACGGAGTGGGTTATATTAGGGAATCCAACGACTATTCTACACACTCAAGGCTGAGGATTTATGAGGCAACCATGTAATTCCTTTGCAACATACTTCCTAGCCTAGTACAATACTATTCCAGATAAAGGAGTTATTTTTCAGTGCTTTCCTAGTACTATATAGACCTAAGATTGTTTTTGCCCACGGTGATTGAGGATTGTGAAGGAGTCTCCAAGTAAGACTAGCTAGGCTTACTAGGTTTTTCTTTTTTATAGCATGAAGACCTAACCTACCATCCTTTTTGTTTTGAGTGATATTGTCCCATTTTATGAGATGGATTTTTTTTTAGGTTCCATTAGTACCCCATATAAAATCCCGTTGGATATTATCAATTTTACTAAGAATCTTAGCCGGTAGAAGGGTGTATGGCATTAAATTATTTGGAAGGGAGTTTATACAAGAGATTGCTAAAGTACATCTACCAGCTATGCTTAGTAAATTTGATTTCCAAGTACTAAGTCTAGAAATCATGTTGTCAAGGATAAATTAGAAGTCTTTGGCCCTGGGTTTTGAGCTCGTAATAGGAAAACCTATGTATTTCCCGAATGAGTTGCTAACTTTGATCTTAAGGATTTGTGAGAGGATAGCTTGTGTAGGCTTAGGGCAGTATTTGGAGATAATGATTTTGGACTTAGCTTTGTTAATGGATTGTCCTGATAGGTGACAAAAGGAGTTGAGACGGTCTTTGATGCCTTCAATAGATTTATCATTAATTTGAGCCATTAAGGTTATATCATCTGCGAAAAATAGATGAGATATTTAGTGCTTATTGATGCCAATTGTAATGGGGTCCCAACAACCTAGATCCACTTTATGGTTAATTAGAGTAGAGAGCATCTTCGTACAAAGGATAAAAAGATATGGAGACATTAGGTAACCGTGTCTAATGCCTCTACTTGGTGAAAAGTAACTAGTTCTAGTGCCATTAACCAAGATGGCTATTCTACAAGAAGAGATACAGTTTATTATGAGCTTTGTAATATTAGTATAAAATTTGAAAAATCATAAAGCTCTATAGACAAAGGACCATTCTAAACGATCCAAAATATTTTCCAAGTCAATTTTCAAAATAATGTTGTGCTTATTACCGCGATATTTATTCATTTTAAGAATTAATTCTTGAATGATAATGGCATTATCACAAGCTTTCCTATTTTTTAAGAAGCTACTTTGGAATGGGCTAATTATGTTGTTCAGGAATGGTTTCAGCCTGGTTGAAATAATCTTAATAATGACTTTATAGACAGTATTGCATATGCTTATAGGTCTAAAGAAATTTAAATTATTAGCATTTGGAATCTTAGGAATTAGGCATAGCGAAGTATCATTAATATTCCCAGGGATAATGCCAGTCTTGAAAACTTCTTGGCAGAGACTAGTGACAGAATTTCCAACAATATTCCAATATTTTTGGAAGAAAAAGGGGTGAATACCATCAGGCCCGGGTGCCTTAAAGGGTTTGAAAGAAAAGCAAGCTTTTGTAATTTCAGAATTTGTAACGGGGACGTCTAGGGAGGATAAATCTAAATTAATAAAACACCTTGGATCATCCTTAATATGTCTCCAATTGCTACTAATGGGAGAAGTTGTGAAAGCTTTTTCAAAGTAGTCTTTTGTGTGATTAACAATATCCTCAGGATTATTAATCCACATGCCAAGGTTATTTTTGAAAAAATTAATCTTATTGATTCTTTTCCTGTTAGTTGCCACAATATGGAAGAATTTTGTGTTAGCGTCACCTTCGTTTAACCAATGTATTCTAGAGCGTAGCTTCTAGTAATCTTTCTCAATTCAAAGAATGTTGTTATAATACTGAATTAGTGGGTGTTCTAAGAATTGAAGAAAAGTAGTATAATAGTAGGATGGAGAGTTTTGGATACCTTTAAGTCTTGCAATTATGCGACTCTTATTTTTAGAAATGTCCCCAAAGGTAATATTTTCTAATTAACGACAGTATCTTTAAAGGTGGACAAAGCTTGAATATAAGAGTTGTTACACCAAGTGCTACTAACTATTGCCTTAAAATGAGGGTGTTTGCACCAATGAGGTTCTAATTAGAATGGTTATCAAATAAATGACTCTTTTTAGGGATAAGATTAATAAGAAGAGGATTCTGATCTGAATGGGTCTTAGGTAGATGAGTAATTGAAGCATTTGGAAAGCATTGTATCCATTCATTATTACCAAAAGCTTTGTCTAAGCGCTCCATGATTAGGCCCTTGTTACCAAACCTACGATTAGACCAAGTATATTTGCATCCTTTATAACCTAAATCTTGTAGCTTACAATAGTTTATATTGTCCAGAGCTTAAAGGCACGTCTATGATTAAGGGGTCTCCCCCCTATTTTGTCATTAGCACTAAACACATCGTTAAAATCTCCTCCTACTAGCCATAGGTTCTTGTGAGAGTCAACTATATTTTTAGGTTTTTCCACATAACATCTCTATTTACAGTATCAATGCTAGAATATATTGATGAAAAAAGCCATGTAAAATTAGTAGGACGTACCTCAATGATTGTGTGAATTTCATAGTTCCTACGCACAGCATTATGGACATTCACTTTAGTACGATCCCAAAGGAGCACCATGCCCCCAGCTTGTCCATTTGTTGGCACCTCGATGAGTTCAGAAAATCCAAAGTCATTTAATAGTGATGGGATTGCATTCTAGTCTCGAGCAAGGTTACCATGCAAGGGCTATGGGTATCTACAAGATCCCTGAAGTTTCTTCTAAAATCTTCATTATTCTCTCCCTAATGTTCCATATTATAAAATTAGTAGGGTTAAACATGTCAACATTTGGGGTTGGATTGTGACCATTCTCCAGTATTCCCCTGGTAGGGTTCGAGTTCCCCCTCAGCGTTGGATAGAAATTATGACTCTGGAGATATTTTTAATCTTTTTTTAAGTAAGAACATATGTTTTAGTGGTAGGTTTTGAAAGTATATAAATACATAGTGCTTCAGTTGTATTGACTTTTGCAAATATAAATATATATTAATTTATATATATACATTTCTGATGTTTTAAAAGATTTAAAATGTGAATTGTTTATGTAGCAACTACATATTTGTTGTTGTTAGTTGTACAACAAAAAATATAATATTATTGACAAAAAGTAATTTTACGTCCACAACAATACTTGTTGCTAAAAGCCTTTATAATAGATTATTAACTATCCTCCCGCCAATTTTTTTGCCACAAGTAATATTTTGCAAAAAAATAATAAATTATCGCAACAATAATTGTTGTTGCTAAATATTTTCATAAGGCATAATTGTGTGACCAAAAATATTTTTATTGCAACAACATTCTTTGTTGCGTTATGACAACTTTGTGCAACAACATCTTTTGTTGTTGCAAAAACTTTTTCCATCAGCATTTATTGCAACGACATGCAACAACTTTTGTATTGTTGTCAAATGTACTTATTTAATATATGACAATAAAAATATTTGTTGCAAATTTCATACTTTCTTGTTGTGGATCATAACATTCCTAGATAGAAGCTTGCCTTGGTGCTAATATGCATAGTCTGGCATACCTTCCCCGAGTTGTGTGTGTCGTACAACTATCGATTTTTAGAACTGTGCAAATTTTATTTTCAATTTTTTGGAGTATATGAATGTCATAATATTCTGTAAGCAATTCTTGAAGGCGCACCCATATAGTTAAAAAAGTAATCTGGACACTCTTTGGATTAAATCTCGGTGTCCATTTTCTGATGGAGTGAAACTGTCACGACCCTAGTTCACCCTCAATGAACATGTCGTGATGGCACCTAATCCTCATAACTAGGTAAGCCTAATAATGCGGGAACAATAATCTAACTTGCGAAATAATTAATTAAACTGAACATATTGAAATAATAAATGAATATAAGGCCGCTCGGCCTATACAACTCAAAAGAAATGCGGAAGTCTACAACTCGATCCCAAAACCCGAAAATTCACGGGAAACACAGGCTAATAGAAATGAAATGTACTGCTCTAACTCCGAAATGTCTACACAACCGAAAGAAGGGAAAATCATATACTAAAGCTGGTATAAGATAGAGACTCATGATCTGCGGACGTGGTAGATATACCTCGAAGTCCCGAATAATCGCCTCGCCTCAAGGATGGTATGCCTGAGTAAAGGTACCTGGATCTGCACATAAAAAAAAATGTGCAGGAAAGGGATGAGTACACCACTGCGGTACTCAGTAAGTGCCAAGCCTAACCTCAGTTGGATAGTAACGAGGAAGATCAGGGCCCTGCTGAGATAAAATACAAGGTATAATCCAATAGTATGGAGTAAAGTAATATAAATAAGTGAGAACATCAGTAATATAGCACAGTATAAAATAACATCAACAAGTTCATAGAATAACCCGAATACAATGTAAACACTAGAGGAAAATAATTCAGTACCATAAATACCAACGAGGGATCTCCAAGATACCGTCATGAGTCCCGTTTATATTTAATTTGTCCAGTGGATCTCCCGGGATACCGCCCCGTAGTCCAACTATCATCTGTCCAGTGGATCTCCCGGGATACCGTTCCGTAGTCCAACTATCATCTATCCAGTAGATCTCCCGGGATATCGTCCCGTAGTCCAACTATCAATGTACAGGGGATCTACCGGGAATCTAACCCGTAGTCCCAAATATAAATATGCAGGGGGATCTCCCAGGAATCGAACCCGTAGTTCCAAATATAAATGTGCAGGTGGATCTCCCGGGAATCAAACACGTAGTCCCAAATATAAATATGCAGGGGGATCTCCCGGGAATCAAACCCGTAGTCCCAAATATAAATGTGCAGGGGGATCTCCCGGGAATCGAACCCGTAGTCCCAAATATAAATGTGCAGGATGATCTCCCGGGAATCTAACCCGTAGTCCCAAAGTAAACAAACAAGGGGGGAGCTCCCGGGAATCAAACTCGTAGTCCCAATGTAAATACGCAACCAAAATCAGAGAAATACTCAGAAATTGAAGTGCAACAATACAAGGCAACAAATAATTCTGGCCTAACATGCTTCACGTATTTACAATTAAGGTAAATTAAGCAAATAGGCAATTTGGATCAACTAATCATGCTTTTCTATACTAGCACAGGCTATAATAACAAGTAGAATGAAGCAAATACGGAAGAAACTCAGTTTAAGTATTATAAGTAAAAAAAAATTCGGGTTTTCAACAATTAGCTCAGTACATGCTCGTCACCTTACGTACAAGGCATCCAATTACAAAATATTATATCCTAAGGGACAAAGTCCCCCACACAAGCTTAGACAAGCCACTTACCTCGAACAAGTGCAAGTCAACCTGAAATCACGCTCTTGCCACAAGTATCTGACTCCAAATGGCTCAAATCTATTCAATTAAATTGCATATTGTAAATAATAATTCAAGTAATTTATTCTACAATTAAATTCTAAGCTAACACGCGAAATTATGTAAAATGACCAAAATACCCCTCGAACCCCACGTCTCGGAACCGGGTAAAATTTATATTTCCAGGAACTTCGCACTCTCATGAGTCTAACCATACTAAAATTACAAAATTCTCATATCATTTCGACCTTCAAATCAATGATTCTATCCAAGAGGGTTTTCTACCCTTTTCAACAAAATTCTCAGATTAAACTCCAAAACTTGTAATAGATTCGAGTTATACAACCAAAATTGAGTTAAGAACACTTACCCCGTTGTTCTCCAAGAAAATCTGTCCAAAAATCGCCCAAACCGAGCTCCAAATCGTTAAAAGTTGGAAATGGGAACGAAGTCCCATTTCCAAAACTTAAACATTCTGTCCAGACCAATTTTCGCTTCTGCGGTCCCGCTTTTGCGGAAAAACCAATCGTTTCTGCGGTCTCCTTCGAAGCCCGACCAACCGCTTATGCGGTCTTCCCATCGCAGAAACGAGTCCGCTTCAGCGGAACAATCTCCGTTTCTGCCCTGGCCAAATGCCCACTTCCGCTTATGCGGTTGCCTGGCCGCTTATGCGGCTCCAAAACCGCAGAAGCGAAAATGCCAGAAGCAGCAGGCCTAAAATCTTCTTAAGTCAAAAAATTCTCCGTTTAGCCATCTGAATTAGTCCCGAGGCCCCCGGGACCTCAACCAAAAATACCAATACATCCTATAATATTATTCAAACTTGTTCCAATTATTAAAACACCTCAACTGACACCAAAATCTTCAAATTACATCGAATTCAAACCTAAGTTCTTTTAAAACTTCAAAAACACGCATTCGATCAAAAACCCGACCAAACCACGTCCAAATGACCTGAAATTTTGCACGCACGTCCCAATTGACATGACGGTGCTACAGCAACTTTCGAAATTCCGTTCCGACCCTCGGATCAAAATTTCACCTATCAACCGAAAATCGCCAAAATACTAACTTTCGGCATTTCTAGCCTAAATGAGCTACGGACTTCCAAAATACATTCCGAACATGCTCCTAACCCCAAAATCACCTAACGGATCTAACAGAACCATCAGATTTCCATTCTGAGGCCGTCTTCACATTGTTCCAACTACGGACCATTTTCCAACACTTAAGCTCTCATTTAGGAACTAAGTATCCCAAAACTCTCCAAAACTCAACACCGAACGTCCCGGCAAACCAAAAAAGCAGAAATGAACTTAGGGGAAACAGTTAATAGGGAATCGGGGTGTAAATTTCAAAAACGACCGGCCGGGTCGTTATATCCTCTCACACTTAAACATTCGTTCGTCCTCGAATGAGCATAAAGAGCATACCTGAAGTAGTGAAAAGATGAGGGTACTGGCTGCGCATATCCCGCTCAGTCTCCCAAATCGCCTCTTCGGCCGGCTGAACCCGCCACTGAACCTTTACTGAAGCAATGTTCTTCGATCTCAACTTTCTGATCTTTCTATCCAATATAGCCACTGGTTCCTCAACATAAGATAACTCCTTGTCCAACTAGACTGACCTGAAATCCAATACGTGTGACGGGTCTCCGTGATATCTCCGGAGCATTGAAACATGAAATAACGGATGAACTCCTACTAAGCTGGGAGGTAGGGCAAGTTCATAAGCAACTTATCCAACACGCTTCAGTATCTCAAAAAGGCCAGTAAACCTCGGACTCAACTTCCCTTTCTTCCCAAATATCATAATGCCCTTCATAGGCGAAACACGAAGCAGAACCTATTCTCCAACCATATCGGAACCATCACGAACTTTCCGGTCCTCATAACTATTCTATCTGGATGAGGCTATACATAGTCTATCGTGAATCACTTTAAACTTTTCCAAAGCATCCTGGACCAAATCTGTACCCAATAATCTAGCCTCACCTGGCTTGAACCAACCCACCAGGTCTCTGTTGCTTATATTTCACCTGCTCACAGTTGGGGAACCGAGCTACAAACCCAACTAGGCTCTGAAAGATCCAACCTCACAACTGGCTGGCTTAGGCCTGAACCTCCATCGCCATAGGCCTCTTTGATGCTGGTAGGTAATCCAAACTTCCCAAACTCTCTGCCCAGCGACTCAAAGCATCAGCCATCACATTGGCCTTGCCCGGGTGATAGAGAATAGTAATATCATAATCCTTCGACAACTCAAAACACCTCCTCTGATGCAGATTTAGATCCTTTTGCTTGAACAGGTGCTGCAAACTATGATGGTCAGTATAAATCTCACAAAGCACACCGTACAAATAATGACGCCAGATCTTCAAGGCGTGAACAATAGCAGCTAGCTCAAGGTCATGGACATGGTAATTCTTCTCGTGTATCTTCAACTGTCTGGACGCGTAGGCAATTACCCTACCGCCCTACATCAACACCGCTCCAAGGCCAACCTGTGAGGCATCACAATAAACTGTATAAGACCCCGAACCTATAGGTAACATCAAAACGGGGGTTGTAGTCAAAGTTGTCTTGAGCTTCTGAAAGCTCGCCTCACACTCCTATGTCCACTGAAATGGAGCACCCTTCTGAGTCAATCTAGTCATAGGAGCTGCAATCGATGAAAACCCCTCTACAAAACAACGGTAGTAACCCGCCAAGCAGAGGAAACTGCGAATCTCTGTAGCTGAGGAGGGTCTAGGCCAACTCTGCACCACCTCTATCTTCTTCGGATCCACCCGAATACCCTCACTTGATACCACGTGGCCTACGAATGCCATGGAATAGAACAAGAAATCACATTTTGAAAATTATGCATATAATTTCTTTTCTCTCAGAGTCTGAAGCATTGTCCTCAGGTGCTGCTCACGATCTTCCCGACTCCGGGAATACACCAAAATGTCATCAATAAAGACAATAACAAAGAGTAAAGATATGGCCGAAATACACTGTGCATCAAATGCACAAAAACTGATGGGGCATTGGTCAGCTAAAATTACATACAAGGAACTCATAATGATAATACCGAGTCCTGAAAGCAGTCTTCGGGATAGCTGGCTCCCGAACCTTCAACTGATGGTAACCTGAACACAAATCAATCTTAGAAAACACTTGTGTGCCCTGAAGCTAGTCAAACAGATCATCAATACAAGGCAAAGGATAATAGTTCTTCACTGTAGCCTTGTTCAACTGGCGATAATCGATACACATA
>MU755838.1:174976-196952 GCA_026770625.1 Nicotiana glauca | reverse complement strand
CCTGAAGCTAGTCAAACAGATCATCAATACGAGGCAAAGGATAACGGTTCTTCACTGTAGCCTTGTTCAACTGGCGATAATCGATACACATACGCATAGAACCATCCTTCTTCTTCACAAACAAGACAGGAGCACCCCCAAGGTGATATACTGGGCCAAATAAAATCCTTATCAAGCAAACTCTTGTAACTGACCCTTCAACTTAACTTAAGGTTTCACCTAATCCTTAGTCCACAACCTTAGGACAGGACCCAAACTTCAAAATCTGCCATTTGTCATAGGACCCGAATTCCACATCATCACACTGCATTTGTCTTATTTCGACAAATTTCAACTTTTAATAGCACTTAAATACTTCGAAATTGTTTTCTTCAGGATGTTACATTCTCCCCCACTTAGGGTTATTTGTCCTCAACTACACAACGTAACTTATCTCTTTTTTCGCACATCTTAATGTCTCAAATTTTTCTAACCCCTAAATTTTTTAGGAATTTCGGCAGAGCCTCCCCTGTAATTGGGCCTATCCACCTGCCAGAGTAACACCAAAACAACTCCTAACAACACATCTACAACCCAATGAAACACCGCAATGTATATATCAATAATACTAATCTTTGAATTACAAGCATCACATTATCATAATGATATCTGGACATGAAACACATCATCTGTATGCCCATAACCACGTCTCTGGCCATAAAAGTTGTTCATAAATTACAACATTGCCAATTAGCCTGATGTCAACAAACATATTATTTCAAAACTCTACTTTACTCATAACGAGGCATGGAGACCTTATAATTACTCACCCGAATTAATGAGTCACATTTATCGCCACCTGGGCGCCCGTCTCATAGGCTTAAACTCAATGTTTACAACATCAAAAATGGCTGAATATGAACATAAAATATACAAAAATTGTCAAATAAGCCTAACAGGCATGACTCCCATTTCAAATATAGTACAAAAATTTTAAATTTCATAAAAGGAGAATTTGTTTTTAAACACATAAACCTTTCACCACCAGGACCTTGTCCTTATATAACATCCACCGCAGCTTGTAGCTCGGTTTAAAATATTTCACATTATATAAAAATTTGAGGATCTCATCCTCAACTCTTGAATCATAAGTATTTGCACATTGTGCCAACTGAAATTTTTCATTTCCTTTCTTTCTTCTTTTCAATAATTTTTGCCAAAGAAAATCACAACATATAATGAACCCTCATACCGATAAGGCATATAATTGACAATTGGAATTAATTATCCTGAAATCACATCAAACCCCACTGTAGTAAGTAATAGAAAGTCACTTTTAGCCTCATAGATATTCTTAGTGACCAACACATAATGATAAGGATAGCTATCTCCATATAATATCCCAACGAGAGTATTCACATAAGTAGATTTCAGGATTACAAAGCTCACTCATGAGTGGAGCATATTAAGAGGACTCGCCTCAATTTTCAAAATCAAATCAAATCAAATATCCCTTTTTTTTATAACAATCAAAATTGTACTTGTAATGACACCATCTGGTACAGTAGCCTCAGCCACACTATAGCAATTTTATCAATGGGTCGGGCATCCACCTCTTAGGCGCCATCTACCCGTCTGTTATCCATCTCTATCTTGTAGCGTATATAGATTAGTAACTATAATGGAGTGTGTTGATAGTGTGTTCTAATGAAATAGATTTCCCCCAAGTCTGGGATAATTTCTCATGATGTTTCTAGTATCACCACACTCATAACAACCCATCTGCAGTTCGGCTGCTCATACTGAGTCTGTGCCGGATAACTAGAATAACCATTTAAGGAATCCCATGCTAGTTGTGCCCTTCGCTAAATAAACATCTCATACGAACCACATAGTCTCTATTACCACCAACTGTCTTCAGATCTACGTCCAACTCGTGACTGCCATTACTGCGACGATTAGGCAATTAAGTAAACCTTCTCAAGACCGTACTTATCAACCAGATGTCACAACCTATTGCACCCCCATGTGCACAATTGAATGATCTCTTAATACTTCTGCATTATCGATATGGATGACACGTGGTAACAACGGTTGAGCAAATTCTTGGCTCCCTCATAATCCTTCTGTAGCATCACGAACCGTTGACTCATAATTGATACCGAGTGCGCAATTTCAATATATGAGTGGATGCAAAAGAACATATGATATAGGCTCCAACTGAATAAATGACACACGATAAGGAATGAAATAAAGTGGAATTTTTCTAACGGTTACATAGCCTCTCTTAGATAAGTACAGACGTCTCCGTACTGATCAGCGAGACTCTAATAAACCAGCCTGTGTTCCGTGACTCCTATGAACCTAGAGCTCTGATACCAACTTATCAGGACCCCAGTTCACCCTCCATGAACATGTCGTGATGGCACCTAGTCCTCATAACTAGGTAAGCCTAACAATGCGAGAACAATAACCTAACTTGCGGAATAATTAATTAAACTGAACATATTAAAATACTAACTGAATATAAGGCCGCTCGGCCTATACAACTCAAAAGAAATGCAGAAGTCTACCACTCAATCCCAAAACCCGGTAACTCACGGGAAACACAGGCTAATGGAAATGTGTACTGCTCTAACTCCGGAATGTCAACACAACCGAAAGAAGGGAAAATCATATACTAAAGCTGGAATAAGATAGAGACTCCTGGTTTGCGGACGTGGCAGATATACCTCGAAGTCCCGAAGAATCTCCTCGCCTCAAGGATGGTATGCTTGAGTAAAGGTACCTGGATCTGCACATGAAAAACATGCGCAGGAAAGGGATGAGTACATCACTGCAGTACTTAGTAAGTGCCAAGCCTAACCTCGGTTGGGTAGTGACGAGGAAGGTCAGGGCCCTACTGAGGAAAGGGATGAGTATATCACAGCGGTACTCAGTTTAAGTATTATAAGTAAAAAAAAATTCGAGTTTTCTACAATTAGCTCAGGTACGCGCTCGTCACCTCACGTACAAGGCACCCAATTACCAAATATTATATCCTAAGGGACAAAGTGCTCCATACAAGGTTAGACAAGCCACTTACTTCGAACAAAATACAAGTCAACCTGAAATCACGCTCTTGCCACGAGTATCCGACTCCAAATGGCTCAAATCTATTCAATTAAATTGCATATTGTAAATAATAATTCAAGTAATTTATTCTACAATTAAATTCTAAGCTAACACGCGAAATTATGAAAAATAACCAAAATACCCCTCGGGCCCCACGTCTCGGAACCGGGTAAAATTTACATTTCCAGAAACCTCGCACTCTCATGAGTCTAACCATACCAAAATTACAAAATTCACATATCATTTCGACCTTTAAATCAGTGATTCTATCCAAGAGGATTTTCTACCCTTTTCAACAAAATTCTCAGATTAAACTCCAAAACTTGTAATAGATTCGAGTTATATAACCAAAATTGAGTTAAGAACATTTACCTCGTTGTTCTTCAAGAAAATTTTTCCAAAAATCGCCCAAACCGAGCTCCAAATCGTTAAAAACGGGAAATGGGAACGAAGTCCTATTTCCAAAACTTAAACATTTTGTCCAGACCATTTTCCGCTTCTGCGGTCCAGGGACTGCTTTTGCGGAAAAACCAACCGCTTTTGTGGTCTCCTTCGAAGCCTGACCAACCGCTTATGCGGTCTTCCCATCGCAGAAGCGGGTCTGCTTCAGCGGAACAATCTCCGCTTCTGCGGTTCCTGGCCAAATGCCCACTTCTGCTTATGCGGCTGCCTGGCTGCTTATGCGGCTCCGCTTCTGCGGCTCCAAAACCGCAGAAGCGAAAATACCAGAAGCAGCAGGCCTAAAATCTTCATAAGTCCAAAAATTCTCCGTTTAGCCATCCGAATTCATCCTGAGGCCCCCGGGACCTCAACCAAAAATACCAATACATCCTATAACGTTATTCAAACTTGTTCCAATTATTAAAACACCTCAACTAACACCAAAATCTTCAAATTACATCGAATTCAAACATAAGTTCTTTTAAAACTTCAAAAACACGCATTCGATCAAGAATCTGACCAAACCACGTCCAAATGACCTAAAATTTTGCACGCACGTCCGAATTGACATGACGGTGCTACAGCAACTTCAGGAATTCCGTTCCGACCCTCGGATCAAAATTTCACCTATCAACCGGAAATCGCCAAAATACTAACTTTCGGCATTTCTAGCCTAAATGAGCTACGGACTTCCAAAATACATTCTGAACACGCTCCCAACCCCAAAATCACCTAACGGAGCTAACAGAACCATCAGATTTCCATTCCGAGGCCGTCTTCACGCTGTTCCAACTACGGACCATTTTCCAACACTTAAGCTCTCATGTAGGGACTAAGTGTCCCAAAACTCTCCAAAACTCAACACCATATGCCCCGGCATATTAAAATAGCGGAAATGAAATTAGGGGAAACAGTTAACAGGGGATCGGGGCGTAAATTTCAAAAACGACCGGCCGGGTCGTTACAGGAACTGTGAACCAATAAACCATGGTTTATTATTCAGCACAGTAATGTATATATTCTCCAAAGAAAATCTTATAAGATAAAAATCACTACCAAGGTCTATAAGATTTAGTAGGTCAGAGGTGTTCCATATTTTTGTATTTTGAAGCGAAGAAGATTATAACCCATCCTTCTACCTAAAAATTTGATGATTAGGGATTTGTTCCAAGGTTTGTAAAGTCTTTGTTTTGCAGTCGTGGAGATGCGTATGAAGTTTGGGTGATTTATGGGGTTATCGTTCTCTCATCTTCAAGAGAAAGGTTATTAAACATGTCACAATCGAAATTCAGATGGTCAAATGGTTGACTTTCAAGTACTTTGTCTTTGAAGCATACCTTGGAATCTACTTTGCTCCTTTCTGTTTTTGGCTTTTATGTACTGCGTTGGGGTATATTTTTTTCTCAGTTATTAGTGTCGATGATTGCACCGTGTCAATCATGGATATCTCGTCTACCATCTTTTTCGTAATGGATTTGCTTGGATTTGGTTCTCCATTGGTATTTGCACCAGAACTTTCTCTCTCTATCGGCTAGCGAGAAGCTAGAGCATCAATTAGTTGTATACACAAGTGTTACATCTGTAGTGGAGAAGAAAATAATTGAAACATAAAGTATAGATATACTATATAGATATAGATAGATTAATTTTACGTTTTAGTGTAAATATAATATACGTAGATTAATTTTACGTTTTACTTTTTTTTTTCTTAGTGTTTAACCAAAAAATGAGATTTAGGCTAAAGCTATAATTTAGAAGAATTCGGTTACTGATAATCAAGAAAATGAATAAAAGGAAATAATTTTGAGTAGTAAGATGATAATTAAGAAAAATAAATAATATCAATATATATTTCAATAGTGTTGTCTGTCCTTACAACTGACCATATGTTCCCCTTTTAGAGGTACCTTTGAGAATATACATTTTGCGTGAGTTATAATGAGGCTATTATGAGTAATTAAAGACATTGAATGTTGCATTACACAATTATTATATTCTAAATATATTTTCTAACGTATTTAGCATTTAATGCCCACTAAATGTCGTATCTGCACTCTTTTCTATAGTCAGATTCATTCCTTTTGATTTCCAGATATAAATGGCTTAAATAGGTATGGGCGCCATGTTACTTATCTGATTTCCCGTGCTTCTTTCTCCTTCTTCGCTCGTGTCTGTTGTAACTCCTGACTCATGACTAATTATGATTCATTGACCATTTGACCGATCCACGTGTCTTGACACGTCACCTTTATATATAAATATAATTTTTCTCAATAAAGATAGTCCCCCACTTTCCATTTATTCATCAATTTGAATATTTGGGAAGTGCATTTCATTAAAAGAAAATTTTTTGTCACCATTAATGCTTTGAAAGAATTGACGCTTCAATTGTCACTTCCATTTAATGCGTTAGGCACTGTCATCCTCTTATTGGTTCTATAGTTTTTTAGCACTTTCTTAGGCATTCTTTTCGGCTTCCCTGTTCACGAAGTGTCAGTTATCATTATTATGGCTCTTTCATCATTGTACTTTTTCCTTTTGCCGGTTACCCACCAGTATAAATATATCTTTTTACTTGTCTTTTTCCACATAAAGCGTATCAAGTATTTTAATTCATCAAATCCCTTATTCGCTTCTTCTTTACTTCAATCTTCTTCGTCATGGCTTCAGCAAACCCTACCCCTAGGAGAACCCCCATTTTAGATAACTTCCCCAATGCTCCTGTTAGGCATAAAAGAGGGGGTAGACTCCGTAGCTTGGGGTCTACTCGTGGTGGTAGCACATACGCACCTTCTCCTAGTTCTCGTCCCTCTTCAAGAACCAGATGTTCTCTTTCTCATAGGGCTTCTTCAAGGAATAAAGAACCCGCTAAACCCTTGCGTCCTCTAGTGGATGAGATAGTCCCTACTGAACTATCTTTTCATCATGATAGGGAATCTTTAAGGAACCAAGTAAATACTTTAGATCGTGCCGATATTTTCCCTACTCAGATTGCAGAAATATTAGCTCCTATAGTTCGTAAGGACTGTCACTGGAGTAGTGATTTTCCAATTATCATTCCTAATCCAAATCAGAGGATCACTTCCTACATGATTGGATTTTCTTTTGTTTACACATATCCTTTCACTCTAGGGTTTAAACCAGCCATTGCCCCAGTCATTCTGGATTTTTGCCCTTTTTTCAATGTTTGCCTGGGTCAAATTGGTCCAATTGTTTGGAGGGTTGTTGCCTGCTTGAGACACCTTGCTAACATGGCAGATGTTGGCTTTACTTTCCCCCACTTAATTCACCTCTACTCCCCTAGGATTTTTCGGAATGGCGCTTTTACCCTAGCAGCCAGGAGCAAGAGGGTTTTAGTAAGCCCCGAGGACAACAAAGACCGTGACTTGTATACTCAGTTTGTTGGAGTCCCCACTGCTGGTTTAGTGGGTGAAGAGAATGTTCCTTTTCCTGAGAAGTAAAACTTTGCACGTAAGTATTACATATTTCTCGTGCCTTTTTCTTTCAAGCTTATTAACTTTTCTAATGTCTCTTTTTTCTTTTTTAGCAACCATGGGTGTTGTAGAGATCGTACCCAACTTCCATGGTTGGGTAGAAATATTGTTAAGGACTGCCCCAATGGAGGGTAGGTCATGGAAAAACCTTTCGAGTCGTTACGGTTGGAAAGTGAACTCATGGTAAGAGTTTTTATTTTTTTTCTTGTACGTATATAAATATTTTCTTTTATTGTTCTAACTTTTATTCTTCTTTTTTATCAGGATTTGGTATTTGAGGGGTCACTGCTGGAGCAATCATGGCTTCTCGTGACTCTTTGGATACTCGTACCTCTTTGGCCCAAGAATTAGTCTTGGGTGCTTCTTCCAAAAGAAAAGTTGCTGAAGAAGAAGACTCTGAGGAAAAAGATGAAGGCTCCCTAGCAACGAGACATTGAGCCAGGAGACGTATCATCTCCGATGACGAGGCTGAAGTCTCTCCTCATCTGTCTCTTACCAAGCTGGTTGTTGCTCCAGTTATCATTCCTGATTATGACATCCCTCCTCACAACACTCGTGAGTCTATTGACCAACTTTTTGATAGTGGTTTTGGTAGTGGAAATTTAGGACCTGTGCTAGATAAACTTCCCTTATCTTCTTTTTCATCTCCCGTACCTGTGATTGCTTCTTTACCTACATCAACTGTTTCTTCTGTTCCTTCATCCACTGTTTTTACTCCTTCCACTGCTCCTTCTTTGACAATTTACCTACCTATCTTTCACCATACGAAGGTTTGTTCTTCAAGTAGAAGTACTAATATGAGGAGCGTAACCATTGAAATTCCTGCCAATAACAACCTCTTGAGAAAGTCCGGCCAAGCTAATATTTGGCTCGCATCTTTGATTGGCCCAATCGAGAAAGCAAAGCTTGAAAGACAGAGCAGCTTGACCCTTATGAATGACATAGTGCATGCCACTTTGAAGGTATTTTCTTTTCTTCTCTTCTCCATTATGTAAAAATTTCTGACTCTGCGATTCTTACTTCCCTTTTTTTATTAGGCCAATCTTATAAGCACTAAGCTAATGAACAGAATCTCCCTCTTGAAGAAGGTAGCATGTGACTTGGAGAAGGGTGCTCATGATGCGAAGAAGGCTACTCGCGATTCTCAGTTGGAGGCAAACAACTGGAAGGAACAGTTTGACAGTGCTCAAATTGAGATGGAGGATTTACAAAAGAGTATAAGTACCTTAGAACAACAAGTACGAGCATTAGCTTCAGAGCTAGCGGTTATCAAGGCTTCCTTGAACCAAGCTAAGAAGCAAAAAGAACGCCTTGAATCCTCCTTTTCAGAACAGCTATCTAAGGCTAGTGAGGAGAATAGGGCATTAAAGGCACTGTTGGCTCAAAAAGAAGTTTACGCTGGAGAACTTGTGCAAAACTTAAATCAAGCACAAGAGGACTTTCAAGCTTCTATTGACAAGGTACGTGCTTTAGAGAGCTCTCATGCTTCCCTTCAAGCTTCTTGTAATTCTGCCTTGGCCGAAAATGAAGAGCTTAAGAGTGAGTTTGCTGCTTGGGAAAAGAATTATGAGATCCTTGAAGAAAAATTTGATGTTGAGGTGAGTTGTGCTTTTCTGAATTCCCATCGTGATACCCTGCTTGAAGTTGGGAAATAAAGTTTTAACCTGGAAGCTGAATTAGCTAAGGTCAATGAAACCATAGAACAAGCTCAGCAACCACAGGACTTCCCTTCTCCCGTGATTGAAGCTTCCACGGTTGAGGCTCATACAGGTATCACATCTTCTTCAAGCCCAATCAAACCCACTGCTGCAATCCAAGTTGAAACCATCTCTACTAAAGCCCTTACTCGAATTGAGCCTATTATAGTGAATCAAGATCAACTTGCAACCGTTGATGCTCCTGTCCAAGTTGAGCCCGTTGTTGTTGATGTACCTTCTTCATTTCCCATATCTTTTTAGTAAAAAATTTATCTTGAATTCCTTTTTTTGTTGCAGGTATCTCTTTGGAGAGTCGTGTTAGAAACCCTTGGCATCATCTAAGGGTTTATTCTTAGAAAATTATAGTAAAACTCTTAGTTCCATTTAAGGGTTGGTTTTTGGAACTCAAGTCCCCAGCTCATTTATGGGGCAATCTATATAAACAATTTTACAGTTTTGTGATCAAGTTCATACTTAATATTAAGTATTTTAAGAAGTTTTTGATCTTAGACTTCTGTTTATTTTATTCTTGCCTTTATTTTTAAGGACTTATAGAATAACTTGAATTTTTCTCTTTAAAAATGCTTCTGTTAATCTCGTGACTAAATAGTTTTAAACATGAGTTTTTTATAAAAGAGGGCCCTTTTAGATTTCGACACTTAATGAAGAAGATGTCTCAACATCATAATAGTGTTAACATACGATAAAAAAATAGGAACATACGTGTTTCTTTGAAATAACATTGATAAGCTTTTATTTTAAACCTTGACAAGTTTTGAATAACATCTTACATGTATTTGAATTACATCTATAACTTTCTCGTAACTGTTTTTCCTTGTAATAGATTTTTAAGAAAAAAGAATAAACACGAGGTTTTTCTTTATAACTCGTTTTAGAACAATAAACGCAAGATTTTTCCTTATAACCTGCTTTAGTACATAACTTTTACCCTAACTACAGTAAGGTTTTCTTTAGTCTTGGCTCATGACTTTATGTGACTTTTATTACTCTGCACTTGACTTTTTCAGGCTTGATTTTTCTTCAATCTTCTCTGTCTTCTTTATATATACTTGTGTATATTATGTAGTCCCCCAAGTGTTTGAGTGTTGATGTATGAAGCCTCGAGCACTTGATAGTTTCTCCCATTTGGTCCTTTTCCTAAAAAGGAAACACATACGGGACTCGGAGGTACGATTATAGATGAAGACTGTTTAACCTATTTAAATTTCTATCAGAATAATTGTAACCCCTAGGCTAGGAATTTTAGGTTATTTCGTGTGCATTACAGGTCATGACTCATTATTTAGTGCCTATCATCTAAAATTATTAGTAAAATATTAACAATTCAAAAAATTAAATGCAAAATGGTGATACCTGACAGTGGGTATTCCTTAGAAGTAATATTTTGTTCAAATGAACAATATTCCAATGTGAAGGCAATACTTTGCCATCCATTGTCTCCAATTCATATGCTCCCTTGCCTGAAATATCACGAACTCTATAGGGTCCTTCCCAAGTTGGACTCAATTTACCTGTGTTGGTTGCCTTTGTAGATTGAAAAATCTTTTTAAGCACGAAGTCCCCAATTTTGAAGAATCTGAGGCGTGTTGTAATATCGTTCTATCACTTGTTTTTGTGCTGCCATTCTTATTAATGTAGCTTCTCTCCTGCCTTCCAGTAGATCCAAATTGACCCACATCTCTTCGTCATTAGATTCTTGTGTCGCTTGCATGAATTGTGTGCTTGATTCTCCTATCTCAACTGGAATCAAAGCCTCAGCTCCGTAAACCAATGAAAAGGGTGTTTCTCCTGTGCTCGTTTTTGCTATTGTACGATATGCCCATAAAACTCCGGGTAACACTTCAGGCCAGTTACCCTTTGACTCCTCTAATCGCTTCTTTACATTGTTGATAATAACCTTGTTTGTTGATTCTGCTTGCCCATTACCCACCGGATGATAAGGTGTAGATGTAATCCTTTTAATTTGCCAATTCTCAAAAAATTCTGTGATTTGAGCTCCGATAAATTGAAAGACATTGTCGCATACGATTTCCTTTGGTACACCAAATTGACATATGATATTCCACCAAACAAAATCTTTGACTTCTTTTTCTCACACCTTTTTAAATGCTCCTGCCTCTACCCATTTAGTGAAATAATCAGTAAGTACGAGCAGAAACTTTACCTGTCCTTTCGCTTGAGGTAATGGTCCTACTATATCCATTCCCTATTTCATGAATAGCCACAGTGCAATGACTGGATGTAATAATTCTGTGGGTCTGTGCATATTGTTACCGTACCTTTGGAATTTATCACATTTAGCCACAAAACATTCTGCTTCTTCTTCCATATTAGGCCAATAGAATCATGCTCTAATCAAGGTTCTTACCAGTGACCTTCCTCCTGCGTGATTACCACAGTGCCCCTCATGTATCTCTCTCATTACATACTCCGTTTGCGAAGGTCCGAGGCATCTTGCTAAGGGACCACCGAACATTTTTTGATATAAATTACCTTGCTTTAAATAGTACCGAGCAGCATTTTTTCGCAGCGCATGTGCTTTTTTCTTATCATCAGGGACTATACCATACAGCAAAAAAGCAAAAATCTCGTTCCTCCATCCCGGGTTAAATTATTAAAGTTTACCTCATTCTTATTAGGATCGAGAACTGAGTGAAATAAATGTATAGCTGAGGCATTTGCATCACTTGCCACATCAGCTGCAGATGCAAGATTAGCTAGGCCGTCTGCTTCAACATTTTCATCCCTTGGTACTTCTATGACTTTCCAGGTTTGAAATTGCTTTATCAACTCCCGTACCTTTAAAAGTACTGTTGCATCCTTGTTTCCCTAGCTGTATAACTCCCCAGCATTTGATTGACCACGAGTTGTGAATCACTCTTGATTATAATTTTATTTATGCCAAGTTCTCATGCCAATTCTAGACCTGCAATCACAGCTTCATACTCCGCTTTATTGTTAGTTATAGAATGACATTTAATAGCTTGTCTAATAGTTTCACCCGTAGGTGGTACCAAGACAACCCCTAGACCTACACCTTTTACGTTAGATAAGCCATCAGTGAATAAAGTCTAAGTTCCTAGGTTAGCACCAATTAAAACTTGTAGTTCTTTTTCTGCTTCTAATTTCATCCCCTGGCTAAAATCAACCATGAAATCGGCTAATACCTATGATTTTATTGTTGTTCTAGGTTGGTATGTGATTTCATATTCACTTAACTCTATGGCCCATTTGGCCAACCTGCCTGATAATTCATTCTTATGCAATATATTACGTAAAGGATATGCAGTCACTACAGCAATAGGATGACATTAAAAGCAAGGTATTAACTTCCTACATGTCATGATTAATGCAAGTGCAAGTTTTTTTAACTGAGGATACCGCATCTTTGCATCTAACAAAGACTTACTAACATAATAAATAGGGGATTATTTACCTTGTTCTTCTCGAACCAAAATAGCGCTTACCGTAACTTATGAAACAGCAAGGTAAATGAGAAGTCTCTCCCTAGCCTTTGGTTTGGCTAGCAAAAGGTGGCTTTCATAAGCATGTTTTCAAATTCCTGAGTGCTTGTTGACACTCTTCATTCCATTCAAATTGGTCCTGCTTCTTAAGGGCTGAGAAGAATTTAAAACATTTCTCCGATGATTTAGAAATGAATCTTCCTAAGACTGCAATTCTCCCTGTTAATCTTTAAACTTCTTTCTTGTTTGAAAGTATATCAGGGATTTCTTCAATGGCCTTAATCTGTGCAGGATTCACTTCAATACCATGGTTAGAAACAAGAAAACCTAAAAAATTACCTGATGCCACACCGAATGCACATTCGGGATTTAACTTTATATTATATTTTCGCAAAATTTTAAACGCTTTAGATAGATGCGATATATGATCTCTTGAATTCTGATTTTTAACGAGCATATCATCTATGTATACCTCTATAGTCTTACCCAAATGTTCTTGAAACATTTGGGTAACTAACCTCTGATACGTTGCACCTGCATTCCTTAGACCAAAGGGCATTACTTTGTAACAATAAGTCCCCCTATCTGTTATGAAGGTTGTTTTTTCTTCATCTCCTGGATCCGTTTTAATCTGATTATACCTTGAATATGCATCTAAAAAACTTAAAAGTTCATAACCTGCAGTTGCATCAATCAATTGTTCTATGTGCGATAGTGGAAAAGAATCTTTCGGGCAAGCTTTATTAAGGTCTATGTAATCTACGCAAACTCGCCACTTACCGTTCTTCTTTGGAACTACAACAATGTTAGATAACCAGTTAGAATACTTTAACTCACAAATAGAACCAATTTTTCGCAATTTTTGAACTTCTTCTTGAATCACCTGATTCTTGAAAGTTCCCTACTTTTTTTTCTTTTTTTTTGATTGGAGGATATGATGGATCTTCATTTAATTTATGAGTCATTAACTCCGGTGGTATCCCTGTCATATCAGAATGGGACCAAGCAAAACAATCTGTGTTAGGTTTTAAAAATTCAATCAACTTACGTTTCACCTCCAGGCTAAGATTGGCTCCTATATACACTTTTCTCTCTGGCCAGTGTATAAATAAAACCATAGCCTCCAGCTCTTCTATCGTGGTTTTGATGTTTTCATTTTTTTCTAGCTCTTGAATAGTATCAGGTCTTGAATCCACATTTGTTTGACCTTGCTCACTTGAGATTGACGCCATGTTATCCTCAACTGAATTTTGTAATAGATATTTTTCTTCATCCTTAACACTTGAAATTTCCACGGATTTGATGCTCCTGGATGTTTGTTGATCGCCCCTGATTTGACATATTGCCCATGGCAATGGAAATTTAATGACTTGATGCAAGGTTGATGGAACACTGTCCATGTCATGGATTCATGGCCTTCCAATAATCATGTTGTAAGCCATTTCCATATCTACTACTTGAAATTTGGTATCTTTGACAACGCCTTCTGCGAATGTAGTAAGTATCACCTCCCCTTTCGTTACAACACTGGAGTTGTCAAATCCTGACAAAGTATGCACTTTTGGAACCAATTTATCTTCTGCTTTCAACTCGCGAATACTTGTATCAAAATAATATTTACAGAACTACCTGGATCAATCAAAACTCATTTCACGTTAGTGTCATATACAAGTAAAGATATTACCAGTGGGTCGTTATGTGGAGTTAATAGACCCTCGGCATATGCATCATTGAATGTAATATTTTTTTCCTCCAATATATGCCGCAATCGCTTCCCGTGAGTAATTGTTACTTTCGAAATCTTATTTGTTGCAATATATGATACACCAATGATATCTTCACCCCTACTTGTAACGTTGACAGTTCTTTTGGGTGAAGGTGGTTTTGGATGCTCCTGCATGTTCTTCATGTATGCTTGTTTACCTTTCTCACTGAATAACTCAGTGAGATACTCATGTTTTAGCAAATGATCAACTTCACCTTGCAAAAACCTGCAATTTGTTGTTTTATGCCCATGATCATTATGAAATTCGCACCAATGATCAGAGTTTCGTCTGTTTGGGTTTGATCGCATCTCCTTTGGCTACCGTACCTTATCTCCCATGCTTCTTAAAATAGCTATGAGTTCAGAAGTGCTTACATTGAAATCATAACCACCAAACCTTGCCTTCAGACCCCTATCATCATCTCATGACTCACATGTGTTTCGATCATTCCCAAATCTTAAAGACGAGCCTGATTCTTTATTCCTTGATTTGTTATCGTACCTCTGATTGTCTTGCTTTGATCGTGAGTCTCTCCCCGCAGGTCCCATGTATGGATCGTACCTATTTTTTCCGGATCTTTTTTCATTTTCTACATGTCTTAAGCTTACTTTTTCTTCTTTTTTATGTCGTAAAATAATATCTTCTTCAATCCTCATCTTTGTACTGTATCTGTTATAGACGTCATTCCACGTCATTGCTGGAAATTCTCGGAGGCTTTTCTTGAGTCGCCTCGTAGCTTTTGAACTTTTCTCATTCAAATTGCTTGTGAAGGCTATGGCTGCCCAATTGTCAGGTATACCTGGCAATGTCATTCTTTCACGTTGAAATCTGTCCACGAATTCTCTAAGTAATTCTGAGTCTCCTTGCTTGATCTTGAAGATATCTTCCATTTTTTTTTCAACTTTTTGAGCTCCTGAGTGTGCTTTGATAAAAGAATCTGCAAGCTCAGCAAAAGAATTTATAGAATTTTCGGGTAAAAGAGAATACCATGTTAACGCTCCTTTGGTAAGCGTTTCACCGAATGTTTTGACTAAGACTGATTCAATCTCTTTCTTAATTAGGTCGTTGCCCTTTACGCCTGTTGTAAATGCAGTAACGTGGTCTCCTGGGTCTGTTGTCCCATTGTACTTTGATATATCAGGCATTTTGAACTTTTTGGAATTGGGAGAGGAGTAGCACTTGGTTTCCAAGGCTGTTGAGAATACTTATCCATATCTACCCTTTGATCACGGGCAGCACCCCGGGTATTTGCTCTATGCAGTCACTTTGCTCCTTGAGCTATTTCTGCAATATTAGTACTAGATTTTGTAAATCAGAATTAACTAAATTACCTAGTTCTCCCTCCTGTGTCTCGCTGGGGGTTCCTCCACTACCTGAATTAATTAGCCCAAAGCGAGGGTTCTCTAGAGTATTGTTATTTGGAGTAGATGTGGGTGGAGCAACAGGTAGTTGACTGACAAAAGCTTGAAGAGCTTTATTGGCCTGTGTGGCGATAAGTTTTTGTAAAGCTTCATCCATATCCTTCACATTTTCGAATTGAGCTTGTCCATCTGTATGAGACCCCTCAGGAGTGCCTTAATGATACCGTCGTGAAGAACCTTGTGGAGAAGGAACTAATGCATTATTATCCTACAGATCTCCCTGAAGTTGTTGATTTGTTTGATTTTCATAGTTTCCTTGAGTGATATCATTGTTGTTTGCCATAGTTGATGCGACAAGGAAAGTTAAGCAAAGAGGAAATAGATTATCAGATTCCCGGTAACCGAACCAATTTGTTTAACCGAAAAATGGGATTTAGGCTAAAGCTAGAATTTAGAAGAACTCGGTGTCACACCTCCTTTTTGCGCACACCTACCCCGAAGGATAAATGTACAAGGGAGTTTTTTCAATTTAAGTGACATTATTCGAAATGGGATTATGTATTTATTTCAGAGTCGCCACTTGGGAAAGGTTTGGCTTTTGGTGTCCCAAGTCAATGGTTTATCTTGAATCCCAAATCGAGGAAATTTTCGGCTTTCCAAATGAAGTCTGCGAACCAGAAATTCTAAGTAAGGAATTCTGTTGACCCGAGGGAAGGTGTTAGGCACCCCCGGATCCCGTGGTTCTAGCACGATCGCTTAAATTGTTGCAATGGTTAAATATCTGATTTTAATACATGTTATAACTTGTGTGCTTTTATTAACTTTAAACCGCTTTTATTATTATTTTTAATAGAATTGCAACGTCGTGAAAATGCATCTCGAACCACGTCGCAATCAATGCACCCGTGGTTGTTAATACATTCTGACTCCGTTGAGATTTTGATTTGGGTCACATAAATGCGCACCCGAGTTTAAGAAGATAAATTATTAAAAAGTGCGCCTAAAGTGACTAGCGCGTCATTATTTTGGGAAGGCCGTGTAACTCGCTAAACGGCCCATCCCGAAGTATAAGTATTTTTAATATATACATTTATGAGGGCCCCGCAGTTTGTGCATCTTATTTGATGAGGCTCATCTCATTTTTATTATTTAAAAGGGCAAACCTAAGGCAACTACGATTTTTACCTTTTTTTGTCTCTAAGGATAAAGAAAATGCCCTACTCAACTATTGTTGTTTAAACGCCATCATGTCCAAATCCAACATTATCATTCAACCATTACTTAATGAGTCGTCAAATCTTATTTGAGCTTGATCATTTCACTAACTCTCCAAGGATGAACAAATTGATACAATATTCTGACCAAGTTTAATTCTAAGTTCTAAAGCTCACATCAGTCTACTGGTGAATTACGAAATATCCCTAAAGGTGATAATTAAACCTGAAGCAGGGATCGAATTCCCAATTGAGGTGATTTGATTATAGTACTTCACTTAGCCCTTCCTATGAACTAGAATCAATTGAAACTGTTCTTATAACCTTTGAAAATAACGAATGCTTAAACATTGACGTTAAGAGATAACATTACTTACTAACATTTTAGGAGCTAAAATTATTTACTAACATGATTCAACGCTATTCAAAATGATGTTATTCACTCAAATGAACTTGCAATTTCAGAACTAGACATGTTGAATCAACACACTGATTTCTATTTGAACTGTTCGAACCTGTTTTATGACATATAAAATATTCGAGACTATTCTATGGCCACTAGAAATGGATCAACTACACTCTATTTCATAATTAGTAATCGTGAACTAGGATTAATTACAATTGGAGGCCATGAAATTCACATGTTCGTAGGAACATATTCAACAATCCAGTCCCATCAATCCATTATACATTAATAGACAATCCATTACAATTTAAACTATTAAATGTGATTATGAAGGAAATTCAGTAGCTATTGAAATTTTCAGTGAAGCTGGACTCCCATTTTTTATTTCATTTCAGCTACACTTTACATGATGTTGAGATTCAAAGACATGTACCTGGAAATGTTTACAAAGGAAGAAGAAGTCAACAGCAACAAGATGGCAGTAGTAACACAACAAAGTAGCAGCAATGTAACCCGTAGCTTAAACAAAACCAATGCCACACCAGAAAAAAGCAGAATACAACCCAGGAACAACTCAGGAAAACCAATTGATACTCAGAAATACAAACAACAGACAACAAGCAAGACAGGCTCGGCCAAGAGATGCAATGAAACAGTATATCCTTTCTAGTTTTCTCTTCTTTAAACTCTCAAAGAAGAAAAACTCTCAGAAACTTCACTCTTTTCTTATTTCCAGTCATAAAAGAAAACCAAAGTATCCCTTTTTAGACTCTCCAATTTCTTTTAACTACCTTAAAACTGTTCTTCAGCTTTTTTTTTCAACTGCCTGATCTTCTCCCCCCTTATCAGTCCTAAAACTTCCTCTTTTATATCCAAACAGACCTCCTTTTACAGCTCCTAAAAGCATCCAACTATTAAGAAAATCAGCCCATCTTATTCCCTGAAGACCACTACTGCATGTCCCTTATTATTTAAATTTAAAGTGTATGGGCAGACTAAATTTAAAATTCAGTTAAGTATGGGCAGCCTGTTTATGCCCTGACAGCCCATGCTGTCAAGTTACTACAATTTCCATGCTTTCTGATTTCCTAACTAATAAAACCAATAGCCAATTCAGTTGCTTTTCCTTTTCAATTTTTAAAACCAAAACCCATGTTATTTTTTGATTCCCCCTAGTAAATGTGTTGCACAAAATGATCTGCCCATTACTGATTCTTTCCATTTACTAAACCAATTCAATAGTTTAATGGTGTATTAGCACTCACTGACAGACCAATCACTAGACCATTTCCAACTTCTCAGATTTCAAATTACCCCTGAAAACTTCACTAGAGATGCAGCTATAACCAACCTAAGTTCTGAATGTAAACTCAACTAAGATGTAATCTTAAACTCAAAACTATCCAATTATCCATTAGACTCAGCAATAAGCACATTAGGATTAAACAAACCAAAACAAAATCAATTAACAGTGAGCTTAACTAGTGAGCCGAGCAATCAGCAAAGCGAATCGAATTCTCAAACAAAAATGCAAACAGAAATTTCAACACAAACTAAAAAATCAAAATCAGTAAAGTTTTAACTATCGATTAACATTCGTATCCAATTCGTGAAGGATTAACTAACATACAATTGATTCATAGTCGATAACCTTATACGAACAAATAAGAATGGGGCTTACTACACCTACTGAATTGGCCATCTCATGAAGTAATCAACGAAGATCGAAGAAATGGGTAGGGGAAGAACAAAACTAAGTAAAACAATGAAAAGCAGACAAGAAAAAATGAAAACAGAAGTACCTGAGATCGGTTCAACAAAAATACAGTTCAAATTCTCCGAATTTCTCCAATTTTGGTCCACTTGGACATTATTCGTGTGTTTTTTAGCAAAAACATACGAATAAAGTCCAAATAGACCCAATTCGTTTACAATATCTCCACTCACCCATTTTGGGATTTTAGGGTTCATCGCAGATTTGAAATTCGAGGAACTAGGCCAACATTCGAGGGAAACCAGGTGCGGATTTGGGACTAGGGGGCCAAGGAGATTGACTGGTGTGATTTTGGGGGCGATTGGAGGTGGCTAGGGTTTTGCTCAATTCTTCGATCGAAGATTCGAGACGGCCTGAGATGATTCGAGGTTAGTGGAGTGTGGATTTGGAGAGGGGGAATCAGGGTGGTTCAGGGGTGTAAGTTTGGCGGGCATCGGAGCCTGCGCCGCCGGGTTTTCAGGCAAAGGGAACGGGGGCGGCGCTTAGGGTTTAGGGGTTGTTTGGTTCGTCTCTCAGAGACGATTAGGGAGGGGGTTTGGGAATGAGATGGGTAAAGGGGTTTGGGGGTCTTTGACATATTAGAAATTAACCCCTTAATCTGGGCCGTTGGATGATGGGATCCAACGGCTCAGATTTAAAAGAAATAATGGGGCGATCCGGTTTGGTAACGGGTCAGGGTCGGATAATGGAGGTGGGTGAGGGTTGGAGGATCTGGACCGTTGATCAAGTGGGATCAACGGTCAAGATGGGGCATGACGGAACGACGTCATTTGGCTGGGCATGGCGACAAGCCGTCTTGGGCCAGGTAAGGGGTGAAACTTGGGCTGGTTTGGGGTGGGCCTGGTCCGATTTTCTCTTTGATTTCCATTTCTTTTCTTTTTAATTCCTAATTTATTAAAAACAAAAATTCTAATTACATTACAAAATCAAATTAACTTATAAAATACTAATTAACTTCTACTAACAATTAACACACAAAATTAAATATCAATTAAAAATAAATCACACAACTAGACCTTAAATGCCAAAAAATGTAAAGTGTATAATTTTTGTGATTTTCATTTTTGTAAAACAAAACTTAATTACTCCTAATAAATCATAAATGTAAATGAAACATATTTTTGTATTTTATATTAATTTAACAAATAAATACGCACAGACAAATGCAAACAATAAAGAAAAATAACACAAAAATCCACCAAAAAAATCATACACAACACAAAACTATTTTATTTTGAATTTTTGGGAGTAATTCTCATATAGGGCAAAAATCATGTGCTCACACTCGGGTTACTGATAATCAAGAAAATGAATAAAAGGAAATAATTTTGAGTAGTAAGATGATAATTAAGAAAAATAAATAATACCAATGTATATTTCAATAGTGTTGTATGTCCTTACAACTGACCATATATTCCCTTTTTAGAGGTACTTTTGAGAATATACGTTTTGCCTGAATCATAATGAGGCTATTATGAGTAATTAAAGATATTGAATGCTGCGTTACACAATTATTACATTCCAAATATATTCTCTAACGTATTCAGCATTTAATGCCTCATAAATACCGTATCTGCACTCTTTTCTATAGTTAGATTCATTCCTTTTGATTTTCAGATATAAATGGCTTAAATAGGTACGGGTGCGTGTTACTCATCTGATTTCACGTGCCTCTTACTCCTTCTTCGCTCGTGTCTACTGTAACTCCTGACTCGTGACTAATTGTGATTCATTGACCATTTGACCGACACACGTGTCTTGATACGTCACCTTTATATATAAATATAATTTTTCCCAATACATTTAGGTCGATAGAACTTGTAAACTAGAGTGGTTACCTTAATGAGGACTAGGCTTACTTTTCATAATACTGTAGTCCATCGTGTTCTAGAAAGCGAAAACTACATCTCAAATGATTTATTGTAGGACAAACTTGTTGATTGCCAAAATTGGCAGTAGTCCCACATCTATTGGGAAGCAAACGTAGGTGGGAATTTTTTCCTATAAAAGAAGGCCTAATGTTTAGGATTTAAACACACCTCTCATTTGTCTTCTTATCTTCTTATGGCATTTGTATCTTCTCTCTTTAGTATTATTTCACTTATATTTTTGGAGTGGAATAAAATATTGGTTGTGTCCGAGGAGTAGACAAAATTAGTCGAACCTCATAAATTTTGGTGTTTCTTTTATTATTGTTTTATTGTCTTATTTATTATTTGGTGGCTACCATAACTTTTGGAATAGTAGTTGTGACTCATTCACACTATATACATTTGGCTTCCGCAACAATTAGTATCAGAGCCAAAGTACTGTCTAAGTATGTTCTGTGGTTGCAGCACAGTCTGATCTTCCAAATCAGAAAAGATTTATCTTGGTAATTGAGTCAAGGTTCTGTCTGAGTATGCTCTGTAGTTGCAGCTTAGTCTGATCTTCCACACCAGAAAGGAAATAATCTTGATTTGTGTCGTCAGCTATTAAATAATATTTGTGTTAAATATGGGAGACAATAAACAAGAAGAATCTACATCAAGTGTCAATAATACGTCATCATTGGCATCTTCGCTTATGACAAGAATTGTGTCAAATACGAAATTTGCGGTAGAAGTATTTGACGGGTTAGGACATTTTGGGATGTGGAAAGGCGAGGTTCTAGATGTCCTTTTTCAACAAGGGCTAGATCTTGCTATTGAAGAAAAGAGACCAGATGCTATTGGAGAAGAAGATTGGAGAATTATCAACCGTGTTGCTTGCGGTACCATTCGATCCTACCTTGCTAGAGAGCAGAAATATCCATACACAAAGGAAACTTCTGCTAGTAAATTATGGAAAGCACTGGAGGATAAATTTTTGAAGAAAAACAGTCAAAATAAATTGTACATGAAGAAGAGACTGTTTCACTTCACTTATGTTCTTGCTACCACGATGAATGAACATATCACCAGTTTCAATAAGTTGGTCACAGATTTGCAAAATATTGATACAACTTATGATGATGGTGACTTGGCCTTGATGTTGTTGGCGTCACTTCCTGATGAGTACGATCACCTTGAAACTACTCTACTCCATAGAAATGACAAAGTTTCTCTCAGAGAAGTTTGTTCGGCTTTGTACAGCTATGAACAAAGAAAGCGAGAAGAACATAAGGGCGGAGAAGGAGAAGCACTATTTATGAGGGGTCGTCCTCAAAATCAAACAAGTACAAAGAAAGGAATATCTAAGTCAAGATCTAAACCCAGCAAAGATGA
>MU755838.1:49746-174879 GCA_026770625.1 Nicotiana glauca | reverse complement strand
GATTTGAAGAAGAATCTCATCTCTGTGGGAGCCCTAGAATCAAAAGGGTTCAAAATCGTTGCAGAAAATGGAGTGATGAGAGTATGCTCTGGTGCACTAGTGGTAATGAAGGCCAATCGGAAAAACAATAACATGTACCATTATCTTGGTAGTACAGTTATTGGGACAGCGACAGTAACATCCAGTGACGAAAAAGAGGCAAAAGCAACCAGGCTATGGCACATGCGCTTGGGACATACTGGAGGAAAATCCTTGAAAACTTTATCACATCAAGGATTGTTAAAAGGAGTAAATGCTTGAAACTTGGAGTTTTGCGAGCATTGTGTTAAAGGGAAACAGACAAGGGTTAAATTTGGTACATCAATCCATAATACTAAAGGCATTTTGGATTGTGTACACTCTGATGTTTGGGGTCCTTCCAAAAAACCTTCATTGGGTGGGAAACACTATTTTGTAACCTTTGTTGATGATTTTTTCCAAAGATTATAGGTGTATACAATGAAGAGAAAAGATGAAGTGCTGGGAATTTTTCTCAAATGGAAGACGATGATGGAGAATCAAATAGGCAGGAGGATCAAGTGTATTCATACAGACAATGGAGGTGAATACAAAAATGATCGTTTCAATAAGGTCTGTAAAAATGATGGCATCGTCCGACACTTCACTGTCAGACATACACCACAACATAATGGAGTGGCATAACGTATGAACTCGACCTTGCTGGAGAAGGTACGGTGTATGTTGTCCAATGCTGGCTTGGGCAAAGAATTTTGGGCTGAGGCAATTACATATGCATGCCACCTCATTAATCGCTTACCATCTGCTGCTATTGATGGCAAGACACCATTTGAAAAATGGTATGGAAAGCCTGCTGTAGATTATGACTCTTTGCACGTGTTTGGCTTAACTGCATATTATCATGTGACAGAGTCAAAATTAGATCCAAGGGTAAAAAAGGCTATTTTTATGGGGATTACTTCTGGAGTCAAAGGATATCGCTTATGGCGTCCTATGACAAAGAAAGTAATATTCAGCAGGGATGTTACCTTTGATGAATCTTCTATGGTAAATAAGGTAACAGAAGATACCAAACAAAATGAAGGTGCTTCTAAGCAGGTGGAGTTTGAGGGAAAATTTATTTTTCCTACACAATAAGCAGAGGAGGAGACATGAAGATTACCCTCTAGAAGGAGAGCCAGTAGAGGAGATTCCAACTCAGGAACCTCAACAACAACTTGAATCAATAGCAACCAGTAGGCCAAAAAGAACAATAACGAAACCTGTTTGTCTCATAGAGACAGTTGCTTGTGCAACCGCAATTGTAGCTGATGATGTTCCTACCACTTATAAAGACGCATTCCAAAGTTCAGAAGAAGATAAGTGGAGGATTGCCATGAATGATGAAATACATCCCCTTCATCAGAATCATACATGGAGATTGGCCAATCTCATGAAGGGAAAGAAAGTAATTGGGTGCAAATGGGTATTTGTAAAGAAGGAAGGATTTTCTAACCAAGTAGATGTTTGCTACAAAGCAAGATTGGTGGCCAAAGGATATACTCAAAAGGAGGGAATTGATTATAATGAAGTGTTTTCTCCAGTTGTAAAACATTCCTCCATTAGAGTTATGTTGGCTTTGGTAGCACAATTGAATTTGTAACTAGTTCAGATGCATGTAAAAACTGCGTTTTTGCATGGAAACTTGGAAGAGGAAATCTATATGACTCAACCAGAAGGATTCAAAGTTGCTGGAAAGAAAAATATGGTGTGCAAACTTGAAAAATTGTTGTACGGATTGAAATAATCATCTAGACGAGTGTTTGTTTAAGTTCGGGAGGATGTGACGACCCGACCCGTCGTCTCATGAGTTACCGCTCCGATTTCCCTATTTTCAGCTTCCTTATGCTTCATAATCCATATCTTGTGTAATAGAGTTGATTTGAAGTAGTTTTAATAAGAAATGAGACGCTTAGTCTCTTTTAAGAAGCCTTAAGTTAGAAAAGTCAACTGGGCACTGACTTATGAGTTAGAGGGCTCGGATGTGAATTCCGATGATTCAGTTAGCTTCGGGGGATGATTTGGCAGTGTGACCGGAAGTGATTTTGGAGGTCCGGTGTAGAATTAGGCTTGAATTTGCGAAGTTAGTATTTTGGTGATTTCTGGTTGATTGGTGAAATTTTGATCCGAGGGTCAGAATGGAATTCCGAGAGTTGTTGTAGCTTCGTTAGGTGATTTAAGATATGCGTGCAAAATTTCAGGTCATTCGGACGTGATTTGGTTGGATTTTTTTATCAAAAACGTGTTTCGGAAGATTTTTAAAACTTAGGCTTGAATTCGATGTGTTTTGAGCGATTTGATGTTGTTTGAAGTGTTTTAATGATTGGAACATGTTAGAATAGGGTTTTAGGAAGTGTTGGTACAATTGGTTTGAAGTCCCGGGAATTTGGGTGAGTTCCGGGTAGGTTCCGGGATGTTTTAAGCCAAAAATCATATCTGTAGAAGGTCCAAAAAGGTTGAAGGCCTCGGAACCCACCCGCGCAGACCGCACAAAAATAAGTGCGTCCGTGGTGAGTGCTGTGCATACCGCACAAAAATGGGCGCACCCGCAATAGGCGTCGCGCGGACCGCACAAAAAGGGGCGCGGCCGCGGTGAAGAACCTGCCGCTGGTCCTACTTCAGAAGCTTATATCTTGTGATATACAAGGAATTTTGAGATAATTCAAAAACAAAAGCTGTAGCCCTTTATGTCTAGTTTCCATAATATTAAAGATATCGTAATTTGGACATTTGTAACAAACGTTATTGCCAAAATATTGAAGCCTATCCCTACAGTCAAAAATTGGCGCGGCCGCGTTCGTCTTAGCGCGGACCGCACTTGTTTTGCGTGGACCGCGGTCATTTTTGCATGGCCGCGAAGGTGAAAATCTGGGGCTACTTCTATAAATACGAAATTGAACTCAGTCCTAGTATTAAATACTATTTTTCAAACTCAACCACTTTTCTCAAAAACTTGGGACTTAAATACTATTTCTAATGAAGTTTGGGCTGAATAATTTAATTGCTATTGTGCCGAGAGGCTTATGTAATTTTGGACTAATTATGGGATCGGGCTGTACGCCGCAGTAGTATTATATTTATGGGATCGGGCTGCGCGGTGCAGTTGTATTATATTGATATTGATATGAGGCTGAGGGCCTAGATTTGATGCCACGAGATGACTTGATATTGCTCTTGGGCTGTAGGAGCCCCTCTGGAGTCTGTACACACCCCCAGTGAGTGCCGTCGACGATAAATATATGGATGGCTCAGGCTGCACACCACAGTGGGTATTAGTGAGTACCAGTTTATGTGCTGCATTGCATATTTTGACTGTCATTATTTATTTCTCTGTTGCAACATTATTAATTTCGTTGGTTATCTTAGATGATGTTACCTGGTGAGCTGTTATGATTATAACTTATCTTGTGCCTATTTAGAATTTCTTACTCTCAGCCTTTATTTATGTTTATTACTTTCTGGGTTAGAAGTACTCACTTTACTCGCTGCACCTCGAGTGTAGATACAGGTGCACCTACAGAGGCTGAGTGAGACTATCTCTGTCGAGCATTGTATTCGAGAGAATTAAGGTAGATGCATGGCGTTCGCAGTTCTGTTCTCCCCATCTATCCTATTTGTTTTATTCCGCATTTTCTTTAGAAAATATGTAGTAGGTTGACACTCGTGTATTAGAGGCTCAGACTTGTGACACCTGATCATTCGGGCTGTGTAGTAGTATTTCTACTTGGGTTTTCCGTATGTTTAACTATATTTCAGACTTTCAGTATTATAACTTAGTAATTAATTGTGTTAATTGAACCATGAATTGTATAAAAAGGGTTAAGGTTGGTAAATTGGTCGGGCTTGCCTAGCAGTGTGTTGGGCGCCATCACGATCGAGATTTAGGGTCGTGACAAGTTGGTATCAGAGCCTAGGTTACTTGGTCTCGCGAGTCATGAGCCGATTAGTAGAGTCTCGCGGATCGGTACAGAGACATCTGTATTTATCCTCGAGAGGCTGCAGAACTTTTAAGAAAAACTTCATATTCTTGAATTCTTATCGTGCGTCCCTGATTCAGCTTGAAAAATTAATTCTTACAATTCCTTCGACGTGTTCGTATGCACGAACGAGCGCTCAGTATCAAATGTGCCTCAATGACTTGTGATTCACCGATCGAGGGGCGAGATGTAATCCCTATGAGTTTATGTTGGGCCAGACTGGAGGATGTGAGGCGGGGTCTTTGCCTATGGCTTGAGCACCGAGGTGCTGATTATGTGAACAAGTATTTTTGAACTTGTATGTTCGGTAGTGTCCCTGTTAGTGGAAATGACGGTTGTGGCTATGTTAGGAGTATGTTAGTACTAAGAGGCATATCCACATGAATTGGAAGCGACGAGAAGGGGTTTGCTGAATAATGGAAGAACTAATAGATGCTTGAAGTCCATTGTGATTCAAATTATAGCCCGAGTTATGGGCATGTGAAGAATCTTTTCATGTCTCCTAGTTTGGAGTGAAGTAAATTTCATGTTGCGGTATGAGTACAAATTCAGGAAGATCAAATGACTGTGCCTTGCTTATGGCGGTGGAAGGTATACAAAAATGTTATATTGAGGAGAAGCGGGTGGGTTATCTCCTGCGAAGTTTGCTGAGGTGGTGTGATCCTTATGTGAATGATAGAAGATCTCATGTGCAAGTGAATTGTAAGTGTTGAAGTTTGAAATTTTAGGTCACTTAAGAGAGTGAATTTAACTGTTGTGAGATTTGCCGAAGGGTCGAATTACTAGATAAAATGTGCTTACAAAAGTTTACAGAGGATTTGAGTTTAATCTCACTAATGTACTAAGGCACCAGTGGAGTATATGCATTATGAGTATTGTGTGTTTTGATGTATGGCTTCGAGCCAAGTTGGGGAGCTTGCTATGTTGGTTTCGATTTGAGGTATGCTGGTGAATCAGTTAAAAAAAACAATTTAGGCCAAGAATGGCACGAGTGAAGGAAAATTTTTTTTTGACAAAGATGTCATGAGCTCGGATGAGTAGGAAAGAAGTTTCGATATTTTAGGTAAGTTGGTATTGACTTCAGCGTCACCTAAGATCAGTGTTTCGTAAAAAGGGCTTTACGTCCTGTTTAATAATTATTGATCGCTTTTCAACATTAGTGCGACCGGTGGTTTGGAGGTACGCTCCAGAAATTGTTGTGGTAGGTTGTGGGAGTGTGTCCCATGGGAAGATTATATAAGTGTGGCATGTGATCACTTGATTGATTAAAGATGTAAACCAAGTATGAAGTTTGTGATGGTGTCGTTAAATTGAAGATTCATGCCTGGAAGGCACTAGGTATATTGGGTTGTGAACTGGGGAGGATTACTCCAATTGTGATGGTTGTTCTTGTGTGTGTTATGAGAAAAATGGGAGTTATAATGGACCTTTGAAAGGTTGTCAGACTAGTTCATTATGATCAGAATCAGCTTGAAGTCGGTGGATGGGCTTAATGTGAATTATGGCTCTATATCAGGCCAGATGCGTTCATTTTAGTAATGTGGTCCTCATGGAGGAGTAGGCAGGTTGATGCTTCATTGTCAGATATTTCCTATAGTGATGCATTGCGTCGTGTGAATTGTGAGGCAGCTTGAGAAATTATTTATGCGTTGAGAATCCACGAAGGAATGACGTTATATAAGCATCTTGGCTCTTGAAATTCAGACTGTATATTGCACCTCAGTTGTGCTTGAGTTTTGTAGCTTATAATGCTATATGTCCCTCAGAGATATTATCATACACTTAGCATGCTTACGACTGATACTCGGTATTTTGTTGTAATGAGCAAATTTGGCTCGATGTGCAACTCCTTATGTGTGATCTATGTGTAGATCGGGTGGCACGCCACTGTGGGTATGTTATCTGGATCGAGTTGCATGACGCAACAATGTGATGTTGAGTATAGTTTTCTATATGCTCTTTTGTAAGCCTTGCTTCCTGTTTTCTAAGGAAAGTCCATATTAGTGTGTGGGATTGGTAATTCCTTCCAGAATTCGTTTTCTTTTTGTATTGCGTTAGAAGTGGTAGCCTATTGGCATATTGGGGCATCATATGTGGCTTTTGATCATGTCTGGGGTGGCTTATTGCCTGAGCAGTTCGCAATGGGTGAGACGAGATCATTGAATTCGAGATCAGTTCAATCTGAGTATATTAAGTAAATTAAAGGGTTAAGACCGTTGTTTGGTTCAGAATGGGGTGATAGTTCTTGCCAGAAATATAAACCCAAGTAACTTTTTTGATTCGGCGGTGTTATGAATTTATACAGATCTCATCCGTCGTGTCGGTATTGTAAGAGTTGAACAAGACCTATGTATGTCATGCAGAGCATGGGATGTGTAATGATTTTTTTCTTCTAGATGAGATCAATGAAAGTTCTTGACTAGTTGAGTACGTAAAACGTTCATGGTTCGGAAGTGAGGTGAAATCCTCATGTTACCTTAGGATGATATGGTATATGCGATATGTCGTGAAGGATTGAGATTTGCGTGTGTAATGTTACAGTTCAGCTCTGAATGGAAATTCATAACATTCTTAGGCGATACAGGTAGCTTTAAGTGATTAGAGAAATGAGCTTCAGATGATTAGGGTGAATGATCTTCAGATGATTAAGGAAATTGTGTTTCTAATCATAGTGATTTACAGAGGGTATATGTTTAAGAGAAAGGCCAATGTGATTAAGTTGATGGCACTTCAATAGTATTGCAACATTTTAAGGCTGGATCGACTGCTGATATTCGAGTTGCTTGTATGGCACATGGAAATTTTAGAGTATTTATCATGGGATGATTGGGTATTAAAGGTGTGCATGTATTTCCACGGTGGAAACTGGAATCAGGTATGATGATTTGTGTGCCATATAGAGTTGGAGATTGGGAGTTCTCATGTATAGGCTAGGTTGTGGTTGTGGATCGTGTGTATCGGTACCGTTTAGTGGCAATCGGGATTTGGAGGCTCGAGTGGATCTTTGTTTGCTGGTACGTTAGATTTTAGATGTGATGTCAGAATTCTGACCGGTTGTCTTAGTGTTGAGTGATTCTGAACTACTGCGCTAAGGGTAATACCGAAAATGCCACGGGTTGAGTAATGAAGTGCGTTGTATTATGTTCTAGCAGCGTGGTTTATATTTCAAAGAACCAGCGGACAGTTGGGAAGGATTTCTTTCTTAATTGGGCATTCGTGATGGATGTCAGTGCAAAGGTTGCTATCATTAATTCAGTTCCGGTGTTGAAGGACTTCTCGGATGCGTTTGTGGTGGCTAGGCATGTCGCCGGGCGAGGTTGTTGATTTTGGTATTAATTTGGTGCTGGGCACTGTATCGCACGGCTCCGGCAGGAGTTATAGTAGTGGAAGGAGCAGCTCCAGGCTTTCTTGGCAATGAATTCGTTGATAGGCCGATGTGGATATGTGTTTAGCTATGAGTTGCTTTTCGGTGTTTTAAGATGTTATGATTTGTTGGTTATGGGCACATATGGTGCGGTTCTATTGGGGATTCATAGTGAAAGTCGAGTGAGAAGAGTAATTGGGTGTTGCTCGGTAGATGGAGTATTAGTTATGACCTATCGGGTTGCGTGTCGTATGTTATTTGTTTCACCATGGGTGTAATGAATTGATTGGGTTCCAGGCATCGAATTATGCGTGGCTGTCGATTTGAGCACAGTGACTTGAGGTGTTTCAGGTGTAGCAGTGTTTGGATAGGATCGCGCATTATAGCAAGGCCACGTGGAGATATGACCTTTCGGGGTAGATTCAGGTGTTCTATTTCTATGATGTGAGATAGGGTCTCAGCCTTGTGTTATGATGGTACTGACGAGCTTGAGGTATAGCTCTTTCGTTTGAGTCATTTTTCATGATTTGAGTATGTTCAGACCGTTTCCTATTGATGCGCTTATTATGCGAGTTGTGGATTATGCCTGTATTGAGGTGTCATATCACCAGAATGGTGTGTTGGATTTGAAGTGATCATTGGGGTCATTATTGAATACGAACGGATTTGATTTCAGCATGTTTGATGGGTAAATATTGAGGTTCGGTTCAAAAATTTGTTATGGTAATTGGCAGAGGAGAAATGGCCTCATGAATGGTTGGTCTGAGCAATGATTATGGTCTATTACAGTTGGTTCAGACTTAATCTGAATATAGGTGTGAGGTTCGGATCTTGTGTATGATTTCTAAAAGTGAAATGTGGTTCTATGATTTATGGGCTAGACTGGATTGTGTGATTTTAGTTAAAACGTGTTATCGGACCCATGTAAGATAGGGTGACGTGGGATCGCCCCTCGGGTTTATGCTTGGTAAGGTCAATCAGTTTTTGGTTGGCTTCTAGGACAACCCTGGGTACGCTCGAGGACTAGCGTTTGTTTAAGTTGGGGAGGATGTGACGACCTGGCTCATCGTCTCATGAGTTACCACTCCGATTTCCCCATTTTCAGCTTCCTTATGCTTCATAATCCATATCTTGTGTAATCGAGTTGATTTGAAGTGGTTTTAATAAGAAATGAGACACTTAGTCTCTTTTAAGAAGCCTTAAGTTGGAAAAGTCAACCGGGCGTTGACTTATGAGTTATAGGGCTCGGATGTGAATTCCGATGATTCGGTTAGCTTCGGGGGATGATTTGTGACTTAGCAGTATGACCGGAAGTGATTTTGGAGGTCCAGTGTAGAATTAGGCTTGAATTTGCGAAGTTAGTATTTTGGTGATTTCCGGTTGATTGGTGAAATTTTGATCCGAGGGTCAGAATGGAATTCCGAGAGTTGTTGTAGCTTCGTTAGGTGATTTAAGATATGCGTGCAAAATTTCAGGTCATTCGGACGTGATTTGGTTGGATTTTTTTATCACAAACGTGTTTCGGAAGATTTTTAAAACTTAGGCTTGAATTCGATGTGTTTTGAGCGATTTGATGTTGTTTGAAGTGTTTTAATGATTGGAACATGTTAGAATAGGGTTTTAGGAAGTGTTGGTACAATTGGTTTGAAGTCCCGGGAATTTGGGTGAGTTCCGGGTAGGTTCCGGGATGTTTTAAGCCAAAAATCATATCTGTAGAAGGTCCAGAAGGGTTGCAGGCTTCGGAACCCACCTGCGCGGACCACACAAAAATAAGTGCGTCCACGGTGAGTGCTGTGTGGACCACACAAAAATGGGTGCGGCCGCGATAGGCGTCGCGCGGGCCGCACAAAAAGGGGCACGGCCGAGATGAAGAACCTGCCGCTTCTCCTACTTCAGAAGCTTATATCTTTTGCTCTACAAGGAATTTTGAGATGATTCAAATATAAAAGTTGTATCCCTTTATGTCTAGTTTCAAGAATGGTAAAGATATCGCAATTTGGACATCTGTAGCAAAAGTTATGGCCAAAATACTAAAGCATGTCACTGCAGTCAAAAATTGGCGCGGCCGCGTTCGTCTTAGCGCGGATCGCACTTGTTTTGCGCGGACCGCGGTCATTTTTGCGCGGCCACGAAGGTGAAAATCTGGGGCTACTTCTATAAATACGAGATTTTGAGTTTTATTTGATATTTTACCTGTGAGAGCTTGGATTTTGGCGATTTTTCGAAGGCTTTTCAAGAAATTCATCGGGGTAAGTGATTCTAACTCAGATTTGGCTAGATTACATGAATATTTCATTGAATTCATCATTTAATTTGTGATTTGGGATAGAATTTGGGAAGAAAATTGGTGAAATCTTCCAAAATATAAAATGATGATTTGAAGGACTAAACGGTATCGGAATTGGATAATTTTGGTATGGTTAGACTCGTGAGGGTATGAGGATTCTGAAAACGTAAAACTTTCTGAGTTTAGAGATGTGGGCCCGGGGCTCGGGTTTTGTCAAATTCATGAATTTTGATATTTTTCGATTGCTTTCGATTGGGTATTGTCTCTTTAGCATAATGCGACATATTCATTGTGATTTTGGGCAGATTCGTCGCACGAGGAGGCTAGTTTGAGAGGCAAGGGCATAGCGAGCTAGACTTTGACCGTCTTGAGGTTAGTAATAGATGTAAATGCTGTATTGAGGGTTTGAAAACCTGAATTTGCACATCATAGTGCTATATTGAGGTGACTTGCACACCGGATAACGGGCATGGGGTAGAGCACCGTTGGGGATTGTGACTTGGTCCGTCCCACCTAATGAAAATACTACCTGATTGCTTGGAGTTGAATTGATATCCTAATAAATGGATAAATTATCATAATTGGGGCTTCGTGCCAGCTGTTTGAATCCTTCAGGGATTGTTTTATTGGTTTCTTACCATGTGTATAGAAAAATGAACTCAGTCTTAGTATTAAATACTGTTTTGCAAACTCAGTCACTTTTCTCAAAAACTTGGGACTTAAATACTATTTCTAATGAAGTTTGGGCTGAATAATTTAATTGCTATTGTGCCGAGAGGCTTATGTGATTTTGGAATGATTATGGGATCGGGCTACGCGCTGCAGTAGTATTATATTTATAGGATCGGGCTGCGCACCGCAACGGTATTATATTGATATTGATATGAGGCCGAGGGCCTAGATTTGATGCCACGAGATGACTTGATATTGCGCTTGGGCTGTAGGAGCCCCTCCGGAGTCTGTACACGCCCCCAGTGAGCGCCGTCGACAATAAATATATGGATGGCTCGGGCTGCACGCCGCCGTGGGTACTAGAGAGTACCAATTTATGTGCTGCATTGCATATCTTGACTGTCATTATTTATTTCTCTGTTGCAACATTATTAATTTCGTTGGTTATCTTAGATGATGTTACCTGGTGAACTGTTGTGATTATAGCTTATCTTGTGCCTATTTAGAATTTCTTACTCTCAGCCTTTATTTATGTTTATTACTCTCTCGGTTGGAAGTACTCACTTTATTCCCTATACCTCGTGTACAGATACAGGTGCACCTACTGAGGCTGAGTGAAACTATCTCTGTCGAGCATCGTATTCGGGAGCATTAAGGTAGCTGCATGGTGTTCGCAGTCCTGATCTTCCCATCTATCCTATTTGTTTTATTCCGCATTTTCTTTAAAAAAATATGTAGTAGGTTGACACTCGTGTATTAGAGGCTCAGACTTGTGACACCTGATCATTCGGGCTATGTAGTAGTATTTCTACTTGGGTTTTCCGCATGTTTAACTATATTTTAGACTTTCAGTATTATAACTTAGTAATTAATTGTGTTAATTGAACCATGAATTGTATAAAAAGGGTTAAGGTTGGTAAATTAGTCGGGTTTGCCTAGCAGTGTGTTGAGCGCCATCATGACCGGAATTTGGGGTCGTGACACTCAGCCAGAAGGATTCAAAGTTGCTGGAAAAGAAAATATGGTGTGCAAACTTGAAAAATTATTGTACGGATTGAAACAATCTTCTAGACAATGGTACAAGCGATTTGACAAGTTTATGTTGCAGCAAGGGTACAAGAGAAGCAAATACGATCATTGTGTGTATTTGCGCAGGCTTAAAGATGGTTCCTTTATATATCTTCTCCTATATGTTGATGATATGTTGATAGCTTCCAAGAATTCGGAAGAAATTGATAAGTTGAAGATTCAACTGAAGAAGGAGTTCGAGATGAAGGATCTGGGTGAGGCGAAGAAAATTCTTGGCATGGAGATAATAAGAGATAGACGTTCAAAGAAACTCTGTTTATCTCAGAAAGAATATTTGAAGAGAGTACTGCAACGTTTTGGCATAGATGACAAGACTAAGCCAGTTAGTACTCCACTTGCTCCCCATTTTAAGCTAAGTACTACTATGTCGCCAATGGATGAAGCTGAACGAGAGTATATGTCAAAGGTACCATACGCAAATGCTGTTGGTAGCTTGATGTATGCAATGGTCTGTACGAGACCTGACATTTCACAAGCTGTTGGAGTTATTAGCAGATATATGCATAATCCAGGAAAGGAGCATTGGCAAGCTGTGAAGTGGATTCTACGGTATATTCATAATACTGTAGATGTTGGGTTAGTTTTTGAGCAGGAAAGCAATCAGTCTGTAGTTGGATATTGTGACTCAGATTTTGCGGGTGATCTGGACAAACGAAGATCAACTACTGGTTATGTGTTTACTTTTGCAAAGGCACCAGTTAGTTGGAAGTCTACTTTGCAGTCAATAGTTGCTTTGTCTAAAATAGAGGCAGAGTACATGGCTATTACAGAGGCTGTGAAGGAGGCAATTTGGCTTCAAGGATTGCTAAAGGAGCTTGGTGTTGAACAAAAAGGTATCACAATTTTTTGTGATAGTCAAAGTGCTATTCAATTAGCGAAGAACCAAGTTTATCATGCAAGGACGAAGCACATTGATGTTCGGTATCATTTCGCACGAGAAATCATAGAAGAAGGTGGAGTCACGGTGAAGAAAATTTCTACTACAGAGAATCCTGCTGATATGCTAACAAAAGTGGTGACTGCAATCATATTTCAACATTGTTTGGATTTGATCAACATTGTTGAACACTGAAGATTGAAGATGAAGACACAACCAAAATTTGTTATAGAGAGAAAATTAAAAATGTGGAATTTTGCCAAGGTGGAGATTTGTTGATTGCCAAAACATCGGTTGGGAAGCCAAAGTGGGTGGGAATATTTCCCTATAAAAGAAGGCGTAATGTTTAGGATTTAAACACACCTCTCATTTACCTTCTTATCTTCTTAAGACATTTGTATCTTCTCTCTTTAGTATTATTTCACTTGTATTTTTGGAGTGGAATAAAATATTAGTTGTGTCCGAGGAATAGGCAAAATTAGCCGAACCTCGTAAATTTTGGTATTTCTTTTATTGTTGTTTTATTGTCTTATTTATTATTTGGTAACTGCCATAATTTTTGGTATAGTAGTTGTGACTCATTCACACTATATACATTTGAAAAAAGTTCAGGTGCCGATTTCTAATTACTTGAAAATATTCCATATCCTAGGGTATTTTAGAGGAAATAATAAATTTTCTATTTTCCTCTAGTCTTCGTCTCTTGTACGTGATAACGTAAATGGTCTAAGAGGGGAAAAAAATATATTACGGGCTATGGCATAATTGGATGTGTGTTTATGCATATTTCTCTGTCAAATAATAAGTGTCATATCTTAGACCGCATGGGAGTGTGACTCTTGAACAGCAAGTCGTGAGATTAGGAAGGAAAAGAGAAAATCGTAAAGTCGCATTTTCAAAAGAATATCTTTGCATTTACCTAAGAAGGCCAAATGTCTTACTGTATTACTTATGTCAAGTTTGCACCGACATATGGTTAGCTGCTTGGGATCAAGAAAATATCGTACAAGAAATTGTTGAATTTGAGAAGGTTTCAAATTTCAGGAATACTTACCTACATTCGGTGTTTACACAAACTATATTAACTCATTATGGTTAATTAATTTAATTAGATAAGAATACACATAATTTATCATGATTAAATGATTGAAGTTCATATGCAAGACACATGTCATGTACCTATTGACTTGATGTAAACACCGCGATGCGGATAAGTTTTTAACGGCATGTATTGCTTAGTAGGATATCAAGAAAAATTGTTGTTTTCATCCCGATTATTATGGGAGTTTGGTCATAAGTTCCTTTCATCTATAATACCATGCCAAACGAAAAATAAAAAATATAAATACTCAGATTCTCAGTTAGACTTTTGGCTCCACAAACCAACCTAACTCTTATTACATTTTTTATAATTTTCATCCGTACTATTGATATTTCATATATTGTTATGATAATAACAATTATTGTATTATTCTCTAATATAGTAATGTCACAATTGTTTGGTTGCGCTTATTCTATTACTCCATAAGGGACTAAAGAACATAAAAGAAAATAAAAACTATCATCTGTTGAAGCTCGTGTGCAAGTGAAAGCGAAAGAACCGCTCTGACTTGTTTGCTTTTCTACAGACTACAATTGAATTAATTCCAGAGAGTTAAAACTAAAAAAATAACAAAATCAATGAATACATGTATGTTTTTTGACATGTACTTCTGGATTTATCATTTACTATTAGGGGTGTACATGGACCGGGTTGGTTCGGTTTTTATCAAAACCAAACTAAACCAACTATATCAGTTTGGATTAGTTCGGTTTTGTCGGGTTTTTCGGTTTTTTTATTACTTACATATTATTTCAATCTTACTTTGTTAAATATTTGATACGTATACATCTATTTAGTAAAAATATAAAAAGTTGACAAACATATTATCAATTAAAATATTCTTATGCGAGAATTCCTATTAGTTAACACATAATAGTTATTATTTTTAGTTGTCTGACAATAATTTTTCGTTGATATACACTTTCAGGTTATCCGAATTTAGTAGTTAAACATAAAAATTAATATGATACCTAAATATTTATAACCACTTCACATTCAAAAAAGATATAAGAATTTAATACATCTTAACATATGATATGAATATGTAAGAACAAAGAGATAGACGTATTTTAGTAACACTTGATAAGAAACTAATCATACAACCCATTATTTAAGGTCAATAAATATGGAGCACTTCATATTCTATTAAAATTTATATCCCGCAAGAGAATCCCAAATATTTCTAGATATTTTTTAAAGAAAATTTTATATAAAATCTTAAATAATATATATAAAAAGTATATATTTATATGTCGGTTGGTTCGGGTTTTTTTTATTCAATACCAAACGGAGTCGGGTTTTTTAATCGGCTTGGTTTGACTTTTCGGTTTGATGCGGTTTTTTGGTTTGGTTTGTACACCCATATTTACTATAGTAAATAATTAATATTGCTAGTGTAAACTACATATAATTAAGTATTGGAAGCTGGAGGCAAATATGAAAGAAGGAAGTCAGCAAATCTTGGGGATGAGCTAAGAAGGATTTTGAGTGTTTTCTTTTGTTGATTGTCATCTTACCTGTTAGCTATAAAGTGATAGTTATATTAATTACTCATAATTTTTTTGAAACATGACTATCCTGATCCATCTTCTTGTTTTCTAGCATTTGGCACTACCAATTTTTAATTATAAAGTACCTGTTTTTAATTAGGAACCAGCTAATTCAAATCCTATTGATGGAATAATTAAAATTTAATTTATTTTCCATATTCTTTTTGTAAAGTTTGCAAATCTTTCAAGTTGATTGCCTCGTGTGTCGCATAGAGGGAATAGGAGTGTGTAACATTGATGGTTGCCTCTCGTCATCATTATGCTGTTCATAATTACTCCCTCCTTTCATTATTATTTGTCACATTTCACTTAAATATTCGTAAACTATATGAAAAGTACTATAATTTATAAAAAAAAATTTATCATTATGGTAAAAATATATATGTTAAAATGTTTATGTAGTTTTATATAGTTAGTCAAAGTTTATGTAGTTTGACTCTAAAAAAAGGAAACGTAACCCCTCAAAGGTAACGGAGGGAGTATACAATAATCATGTTATCCATATCCTAATTATCTCATGTCGTAAGTTTACCATCTTATATATTCCCTCCGTTTCAATTTATGTGAATCTATTTCCTTTTTAGTCCGTGCCAAAAAGAATGACACATTTCCTTATTTGGAAACAATTTACCTTTATGCACTGATTTATAGCCAAACAAAATAAAGGTGCCTCATTTTACACCACAAGATCAAAAGTCTTCTCTCTTTTCTTAAACTCCGTGCCCAGTCAAATAGGTTCACATAAATTGAAACGGAGGGAGTACATGGTTATAAGTAGTATTTTTCATGTAATTTGACCTATTATATCAAGATATCTGCCATATTCCTTAAGTTACTAATCCACATATTTAAGCAATTACCTATCATACTGTCCACTATTATATCAAGATATCTGCCATGTTATGCTAAGTTGTTCCTTTTCTTTTCATTTAGATAGCCTTTTGGAGTTATACTTTTGGATTTGATAAATGATGCGATAATTTGGTTTTGTAAGAATTAACTACTAATAAATAGTTTAACTAGGTCTCTAACCTTGTCATTCACTCATATTACCTAACATATGAAAATCTGCCAAAATTTTCCAAACGCCATAATTTGACGTTTTTGCCAAAAATCAGCATGTCGTAGTTTATACCAGATTTTTCCCTCCTTGCGAAATAATACAATTTTTTGGCCAGTAGAAATAATACAATTGACTTTTATTCAGCTTTCTTTCTTTTTGGGGCTTTCTTTATTTTAATAATTCATTAAAGAATTCTAGTGAAGAATAGCCGGCAGCTAGGTGAGGTTTCTCAGAAACTGAGGAAAGTCAAACGTTCATAAAATTTAATTGATATTTTCTACTATTCCAAAGATTATGTATGAAACAACTCCCTGATTGAGGTTTTCTTAAATCCTTTTCTATTCCTCGGGGATGAGGTTCCTTTAAAAAAAATAGAATAGGATATATATTAATACTTGAGGTCTTTGTTTTCAGTTGACCACGTGGAAGTTCGAAACGGTAGCTCTGTTTCAATTTATGTGAACCTATTTTTTTTTTTGGTTCGTGTCAAAAAGAATGATTTCTTTTCTTATTTTGAAATAATTTACCTTTATGCAATGATTTATAGCCACACAAAATACTTTTGCCTTATTTTATACCACAAATTCAAAAATCCTCTCTCTTTTTTTAAATTCCGTGCTCAGTCAAATAGGTTCACACCAATTGAAACCGAGGGAGTATTACTTATGATTCTTTCTTTGGTTTACTTTTTACCGACACGAGACCTTCCTAGAACGGTTTCTTTGCATTTTTTTTCCCTAACGTATATACTCTTTTCTGATTCACACCCTATCCTATTTTTTATTTAACGATTTTATTTCCTTGCAAAATCACAAAAAGCGTATTCTTCTAAGTTAAGGGTGCAAAATGCAAAGAACCCTCATAGAACTATGATTTTTTATTTTTTTTGTTATGATCTCACATGGTGTTGAGTATCTGGTTTGGGGCCGATAATACAAATATGTGCCGGGAAGTCCAAATTTAAAGATTAAGAACTCCCTATTAAAGACGACTATATTTCCGAGCTCGAATCCAGAACATCTAATTAAATATGGAATGATATGTACTACCCCAAACACTTTTTAATTTCAACATTATAAATGACTACGAAGGATGGTAAGAATGGACATTGGGCCTAACTCAACCTCAAAAGCTGGCTTGTGATGTGAGGATTGCCCAAGCCATATAAGGAGACCAAGGACCTCAAATCCCTCCGATGTGGGATAACTCAACACCCTCCCCCCCCCCACACGCCCAGGCCTCTAGAGCGTGGACAACATAAATGGGGGTCCAACATCGGTAACAATAATTGGGATGGGCCTAGCTCTGATACCAGGTTGAATTTGAATGAAGGAATGAAAAGAACTCTATACAGGATGATTTTAGGTGTTAGAAATACATTTCCAATTTCACTTACTTTGACTTTATAGCCATTTGGAAGTTTCACTAACAGAGGACAAGGAAGGTTCACTATGTTTTGCAAGTGAGATTTATCAAAGGTCATATGGTGTGATGCCCCGGAGTCTAATATCCACAAGTCAGCCTTTGCATTAAAGCATTTACATGATGGATTATCAAAGTCAATTGAAGAAGTGCAAGCAATCATATCTGCAAAGTTCATTGATGCTCCATCAACCATGTTTGCACTAGCTGAACCTTCTCCAATGCTTCCCGTCTGGAAATGTTGCAACAGGCTAACAATTTGTCCATATTGTTCCTTTGTAAGGTTGACACTTTGGCTTTGGCTTTCTCCTTGAGGCTCTAGTTTCTCTCCTCCATCAACACTTGCGACTGCATTTGCTACGACATTTCTTCCCTTATTGAACCTTGTGTTGTTATTGTACCATTGTGTACTTTGTCTGTACTGTTGTTGTGATACTTGATTGAAACTTTGAGGATAACCGTGGAGTTTATAGCATTTGTCCTTAGTGTGACCTTGTCATTTGCAATGGTCACAGAAAGGTCGAGCCCTAATGTTCACATTTTTGTTTCCAGTTCCAGCAGAAAAATTTGTTTTGAAATTCCTTCCTCCTAGGTTGTCATTCAGTGTTGTGAAATCAATGTCTAGTTGATTCCTGGGCCTAAATTCTCTCTGTTTCTCCTCTTGTATTAGAAGGGAAAATGCTTGTGCCATATTTGGCAGGGGGTTCATCATAAGTATGCTTCCCCGAACAACCGTATACACTTTATTAAGTCCCATTAAAAATTGTATGAGTCTCCTATCCTGCTCTGCCTTATGTATGTTCTCCTTCGCCCCACAAATGCATATACAACTGCAATGAGCTTTGACACTGAGAGTATTCAATTCCTCCCAGAGTTTCTTCATTTTCGTGTAATAGCCAGTAATATCAAGCACTCCCTGACTCAAGTTGTTGATTTCCTTCTAAATTTGGTACAGCTTGGCCCCATTCGTCTGATCGTATCGATCCTATAGCTCCTTCCACAGCTCGACGGAATCGTTCAAATACTCTACACTGTCAGCTATATCTCTTGATAAGGAATTTACAATCTACGAGGTGACCATATCATCACACCTTTCCCATTGGCGAAAGAGTGGAGAAGTTACAAGAGGTTTTTCAGCATCTCCAGTGATGAAACCTAGTTTGTTCTTCACTGAAAGGGCTCTGAGCACACTCCTCCTCCAGGAGCGGTATCCAATGCCATCAAAAGGTACTGGAACTAGACTGGATCCTGGGCTATTGGAAGGATGTATGTACAGGTGACTCCCAACATCGATTGTGGTCTGCATCGTCGTTGTTGTTGTGGTTTTGGTCGCTTCATCAGTTTGATCCGTGACCGCCATGAAGATTTTGTGGGAGATTTGTGAATGATAGTCGGAATGTTCTTCGTACAGCTGAGATTTCTCCAATCCGCTAACGAATCGTCACTGAATGTGCTCGATCCAGATTTTCCCCAAATCGTGATTGTCGAAGGAGATTAAACAAAAACCCTAGATCGTTCAAATTGAAAATAGTAGAGAGATATGATGAGTGGTTGTTGATCGGCTCTCCACTCTGATACCATGGTAAGAATGGACATTGGGCCTAACTCAACCCCAAAAGCTAGCTTGTGAGGTGACGATTGCCCAAGCTATGGGTGTACATTGACCGGGTTGGTTCGGTTTTTATCAAAACCGAACCAAACCAACTATATCGGTTTGGATTGGTTCAGTTTTGTCGGATTTTCGGGTTTTTTTGTTATATGAATATTATTTCAATCTTACTTTGTTAAAATTATAGATAAGTCTCTGATAAGTGAATATATGTTTAGTAAATATGAAAAATTGATAAATATACACATGATAGTTATTTTCTTAGTCGTCTGACAATAATTTTTCGTTAATTTACGTTTTCAAGGTTAATACATGAGAAGATCCCAAATATTTCTACATTTTCTAAAGAAAATTCACTATAAAGTCTTAAAAATATAAATAAAATTTATATATTTATATGACGGTTTGGTTTGGATTTTTTTACTCAATACCAAACCAAGTCAAACCAAACCTAGTCGGGTTTTTTAATCGGTTTGGTTTGATGCGGTTTTCCGATTCGGTTTGAACACCCCTAGCCCAAGCCATATGAGGAGATCAAGGACCTCAAATCTTTCCAACGTGGGATAACTCAACAAAGGATCATTTCCTCCGCAACGTTTGGTGGTGAACTATGAATTTATGATACAATGAATTTGCTACTTAGTTAAGCTTATCTAAAACTGATCATTAGTGTCTCTTTCTCTTTTTCTTGTCAAAACAATGATTATATTTTTGGTAAATAGTAGTACTACTTTTAACGGAAAGGAGACCTTTCTATTGTCCTGGAAGTACATGCATGATACAATGTATGAAGCACTACTGAAATGATAAAATGCATTAACAGAATGTTAAGCGGACCCCAGGGTTCTAACAAGTACAATAATGATCCCTCCAACATTCTGAAAGTTACACTTATTTTCCTTCATTTCGGAGGAAATATTTAGAATTTCTTTTATTTTCTACATGGTCCGATGAAAGTTAATTAGTATATCTTTCCGTTGGGAGTAATTCGATTTCATAATGGTAAGTTCATTTCATGTCGAACCAGGATAGAAAAAATAAATTAAGAGAGACAATCATAAAACGATAATGTAAATAATCCACCTATGGGGAATTCTATCCTAGCAAACAGTTATATTCATGAATTAGCCACTAGTGATAATCCAAGGAATATACATAATATTGGACAGCCTATATATATAGTACGAAATATTCGATCTAGTCGAAGGTCACAACATAATATATATACTACTAGTAAAAAATTAAAAAGACTTCCATTATCCCACATCTAATTTTGAAAAGTTGTCTCAAAAATCAATAATGATTGTTCCACATTGTAGTCAAGCCCACCTCAGACAAGAAGCTAGTTTCAGAACTTCCTTCCCCAAAGCTTGTAGGAGAACCTCTTGCTTTTATGTTCACAATATTATTATGTGCAGGGTTATTAATATTGTTATGACTACCTTCCATAATATTCAGATGACTTAAAACAGCTTTTATTACTTTGTTGTCACACGAAGAGGATGTTGCAGCTGCATTTAAGCACGTTCCAATATCAGCTGGCAAACCGCCGTATGCATAGGTAGCTCCGGCGGTGGCAGTAGTGGGGAGGTGGTGGCTGTGGGAGCTGAAAGTTTGGTTAGGGTTGAAAATGGAGAAGCAGGGCACTTGCTCATAATATAATTCATTCATATTAATAGTATTAATATTAATATTGTTAGGCTGTGTTTGGTCAAAAGTGATATAAGGATCCATTAATGGCGGTAGAGATGAAGAGCTTATCGTGTCATGTTCATGATAGATGCTGCTTCCTGTTCCTTGTTTAGTAGCAAGTAATTCCTTGTTCTTATGGAATACTCGGCATAACACCCAATCTTCCTGTTTCATTTTATACAACAAGGTCAGTATATAATTTTTACACAATTCATACTTAATAATTTACATTTATTCAGAATAGTAATTAATCATTGTTAAACAGAAAAATAAATAAATAAATAAATAAATTTATTTTTATGAAAGAACGTGACGTGCTCATTGCTCAAGGACAGGGGATTAGGTTAGGTTCATGTGTTGTTATCTGAAAAACTGAAAAATGGAATTAATTCTGATTTAGCTTATATTTTGGAAGAATCATGAGATAATATTTCATATTATACTAACACTGATCATTACTAACATCTTGTATAACGATTATGCTAGATCTGTCTCACTTAAGATGGGCATTATTAACTTTAATTTAATAGTATATTGTATTATAAAATATTCACAGATTCCAAAAAATAAAATTAGTATTTGATGGCACATATGTTAAACTGAGTGCTTCGAAACTATGGTTTTATATTTTCTCTACTATTTATTTAATATATAGGTTAAACTAATATTTTAGTTGAGTCAAATTACTTAAAATTTGCATAAAGTAGTTAAGTTGGTCAACTACTAATACAGTTTTTTAGAGAAAAAAGAGTTCTTATATTTGTCATAATTCATAAAACCATATTCTTTACATGATAGAAGAAACTTCTAATGATGCTACAGTTGAATATAAAAAGATTCCCAGTTGAACATCGCATTTATAGCGATTGGATTAATTAATTAAGTAGGCCCAAAAGAAATATATAATTTAGACAATTAAGCCAAAAGTTTATAATCATGGACCAAAAATATTATCAACTGTCATACTCATACATAATGTACAGGCATATTTTGTATTTTGCACAGCGACAATTTTTTTTCTCATTTCACAATTTCTCAAATCAAATTGAACAGATTATGAATGAATGGACATTTCTCTCAATTGAAAACTACTCTTATCTACCTTTTTATAGTTTTATTATTTTCATAATATAATAATTACTGTAATGATTTTTTTATGGACCTAAATGCTGCAAGTCGTCAAATGTGATGCTTTTATCGGCAATATCCAGTCAATAAATAATTTTCTTTTTTTCCTTTTAGATTGTTCAAAAACATTATCCATAAATTTCAATTTGAATGTTGATATTTTTTTTGTAGTTAGAAGAGAATTTCCAGTCTTATCATGTTTTTAATCATTAAGCTCTCACATATTTTCAATTGTCTGAGATAATCCAAGTGAAGGGTTATACCTAGACAAGTGTGAGTTGTTTAAAAGTTAGGAATTTGAGATAGTATATTACTTCTTCCGGTTCAAAATAAGTAATTTTTTGGTTGTTTTCACACTTATTAAGAAATTCACCTTTTAATATTAATTAGCAATAAAACTGGCCATATTAACCTTTAATATCTCTTCACATCAACACTTCTAACACATACTCCAACATTAATTACTCCAAGAGCAATGTAGGAAAAAAATAATTAATTCATTCTTAAAGTCTGGAGTAGTAAAATAAAATCTTCGATCTATTTCTCTATTGCACCATTACCAATAACAATATCTTAATAACCCTCGCGCGTTATCCTTAAAACCAATAACTATTGTTCTTATGATGTTAATTACTTATTAATTTTAACAAATTATCAACTACTATTGTTTATCATAAAAAATTATATGTAAGTATCTTATAAGTAATTTAATTGTATAAATAAATTTTTTTTTGCATAAAACTCAAGTTCATTTTATAAATAAGAAATTGGTAGTAATAAAAGTATGACGTACCTTGAGGGAAGAAATATGAGGGAGAGTAGTTTCGAGGCGGAACTCATGCATGACCCAATCAGTTTTTCTTCCTTTAGGAGCTCTGCCTTGGTAGAAAACTAGGGTTTTCCTCATTCCCACAAGGCAGCTTCCTTTTCTCATGATTGCCCTATCTTTTCCAGTTGCCTTCCAATATCCCGATATCGTCGCCCTGTTTGTTCGCAGTCCTGTCGCGTATTTTCTATCACGTTGGCTGTAGAAGTACCATTCCTTCCCTCCAACACACGCCACTTCTGCACATTTAATTTATAATGGAATTTCCACACTATAAGTCTAGATAGTTATATATAGATAAATGTCCATGAAAGTAAGCTGAAAATTAAATAAACTAATAAAATAAGATTCATGATATAAACATTATTTATGCAATTAGGAACTTATTACATGTACTAATCACATAGAGCCAGATCTAGGGTTTGAACTTTATGAGTTCATATTCGTAATTCTACCATCTCATTTTATTTAGTATGTTCAAAATTTATTATTTATCCATATTTACTATTTTTAAATACAGAGTATGAGCGAAAGCTACTGGTTCATATTAACCCATAGTCTATATCTCTATACTAGATACACACATGATCCAACTCTATGACACGTATTATCCTCTATGGACCTAGGTTGGTACGAATTTGTCTTTCCAGCTATGCCACATCGATACCAAAAATGCATGTACCGTATGAACTTGTGTTGTCTTTTTAAAGCTCTTCACTTTTGTCACTCATTCCGATGTGGGATTCGCTTAAGGTAATACGTTCACCCCTTTTTCAGACACTTGGCCTAGAAGTCTGCCAGCCCTACTCGACCCACCCTAGCCTCCCCCCCCCCAATAGGCGTCACAAGTACATATTTTGATAAATATTAATTAATAATATGAGAAAAATGGTTACTAATAACCTACTATAACAATTTTTGTACTATAGTGTATAAGTTAGTCTCTTCAAAATTTAGTGCAAGTTTTACATAATCATTAATTAATTCTAGGCATATCATGATAAAAGTTTCCCAACTCACGCATGAATAATCAAGAGAAGATGAGACAAATAATGTAGGATAGACCATAAGCAAAAAAAGGATAAGAAAATGAAAAGGAAAAAAGGAATATGTCTATATCATGAGCATTATCGAGAAATGCTATGTTAAAAAAGGAGGGGGGACCTGTTGTTTTTGGAAAAAATGGCCATGGCTGTTGTGGCACCACCATATATGACTCACTCTTTTTAGGCCATGATGATAAACTATATCCCAAAATGGTGACTTCATTATTGAGGGACATATTTTGGCAAATGGCTTAGGTTAAAGTCATAAAGATGTTGACGGAAATATTACAAGTTCAAAGCATCACAGTATATACTTTTCCTTTGAAAATAGAAATGTAAAACAAAAAAACTTTTCTTGCAAAGTTAGAAAATTAAGTTGATGATGTTGACAAGATAGCTTTAGAATTACACGGGTAAAATTATGACAAGAATTCTTACTTTCTCAACTCAATTGGATTGGAACACAAATGTACACGCGTGTGGTTGACACTTGACACACGAGGAAGATGGTTACTTTAATTTGCATCTTGTTATCTCTATCGTTGTCACCATCTTTTGGTTGAGAACAATGCCAATTAATACTGTCAATTTCTTCAAAAGTTGATTGAATGAGAAATCTTATATCTCACAAATTGTTCACTTATACATCTAAAACTTCAGTTCTAGCTGTATGAATACTAATAGAAATTATTTTTACGGCCACTTTGAAAATTGAATTTTTTCCTGTACATAACACGTACTTCGAATGGTTTAATATTCTGGAGGAGTGCTTTTTATTTTTTATTTTTAAATAAAAATCAGATAAACGACTAATATATAGGAAAAACTATAAACTTGAACCAAAAAAGAAAATACAAAGAAACTAGTAGGAAAAGAAACGTCCCAATGATCGATATGAGGCAGATACATGCAACATCGATCTATCTAAGAACATCCTTTTTCTTTTCCTTTCTCTTATATTTTATTATTAGTTTTTCTCCTTATGTTTCGTCTGATAATTTGGAAAATGAAGCAGAAGCAGAATTTATATATATTATACTCCATTATATATGTTATAATAAACATTGATTCACTTATTAAAAGGAAGAAGGAGATTTGCAGAAGCAGTTACATGGTAATTATTATTCTTTGGTTACTTATTTTTACAGATGAATGATATTTTAGGTTAGAAAGAAAAGTCAACCTATATTGGGGAAATAGTTTAAAAGCTTTTAATAAACTTAGTGTGAACAAACAAAGAACAAAGGAAATTTCGTTGCAGGAATTCAATCGTAAAATAATAGTGTTAAGGAAGAAGACAGTTTAAATCTTTTCCAATTTTTAGCAGTATGAGATTCTTAATTTCTCATCCACGAAAAATAGAAAAATAAAATAAAATTATGCATGACTTTAGACGACCAATCCGCCGGTAGCTATCACTTCATCGACAGAGGCAAACCAAAAATTGTACAGAGAAAATTAACAAAAAAGATCTCCATCACAGTTATGTTGCTGAAATTAAAATCGAAGAACTCCTAATTAATCAAAACACCTTATATATGAGACATGGCAAGCATCAACGAAAACAGATTAAAATTAACATCATCTCAAAACAGTGTCTTTCATATATATCCAACCCTAACAATAATTTAAGATGTGAATTTGTTGACATAATTAAGTATATATGCAAAATAAAGCTGAATTCGTTAGAAGAAGAAATAGGATGAGAGAGAAAGAATTAAGTACCAGGAATCTCCCAAGGCTCGGATTTGTTAAGGTCAACTTCGATAAGAAGAGGGTAGTGTCGGTCGGATTCAGAACCAGAACCAGCAACCTTCTTCATTAAGTAATCGCAAATAAGTTCTTCATCTCTGGGATGGAATCTGAATCCTGGTGGTAATTTGGATTCCACCATACTCAGGCTGCTGCTACTCATTTTGAATAAGAAAAGGAAGCTAAGAGACAAGTGTATTAAAGTCTATATTCAAAGGTGGAGCTGGTAGATCATATAAAATCAAAATATCAGATTTCCTATAACAACCCCAAATGCTACTCTACTTCATCTATATATAAGCACTACTTCATACTCCCTATATTTATTTTATTATTTATTTACTAAAGAAAGAAATTTAATTTCTATGGTATATGACCAAATTATCCTTCAAATTTATGATTTTAAATAAGTATTTTTGCGTTATTTATGTGACTAGCTATATCAAGACACGTCATACAGTAAATTTAAATTTTATAAATAAATAATATTTTTTTAGTACATACTCCCTCCGTTCCAATTTATATGAACTTGTTTGACCGATCACAGAGTTTATGAAAAAATGAAGACTTTTGAAATTTTTGGTCCTAAACAAGTCAAAAAGGGACTCAGAGTATTTGTGTGGTTATAAAAACTTCTCACTGGGGTAGAATTGCAAGTAAAGCTAAATTGTTTTCAAATTTAGAAATGGGTCATCCTTTTTAAAACGTACAAAAAAAAAAAAAATTCACATAAAATGAAACAGAGGGAGTATAAATAAACAATCATATAAAATAGAAGAGAGAGGGAGCAGTGTTAAAGACTTATTATTATTTATATATATTGAGTAGGAAAAATACATTCTTTTTTAAATAAAATATTTTGTTTTTAACTAAAAATAAAATCAAGTGGTTAAGTCAACTAATAATTCCGTGTAATTAAAAGGGTTCTGTGTGGTTTGAATTTCGAAGAGGATTCTTTGGCCCCACGTCTGATGATGACGTGGCTCGCCAATGGTTGCCAACCTACTGACGTGTCCTTGAGAACTGAGTCATTGCCTACTTGTATTTTGTGATATACTCTTGACCAATCCATAAAATCATCCTAATTTATTCCAGAAATATAATTAATTAGCCAGCCAAACTTCATGTGGCTGCATATGTGCTATTTTGCTGATTTCAAATTACTACCGCGCTTATATAGGTTTAACAACAACAACAACAGTCCAGTATATTCCTACTTAATGAGGTTTGGGAAGGGTACGTAAATGTTACCCCTACCCTGGGGTAGAGAGACTGTTTTCAAATAGACCGTCGGCATCCTTCCCTCCAAGAACTTTCTACCTTGCTCTTGGGGAGACTCGAACTCACAACCTCTTGGTTGGAAGTGGAGGTTGCTTACCATCATAGCAACCCATTTTGTCCGCTTATATAGGTTTAAGAAGAACATAAAAAATTTACGCATATGGTGTTGGGGTTTTAAAGCTATTTTAGCTTAAAAGATGGTAATGAAAAATGGAGGGAAAATAAAATATTTAAGTTTCCCTCCTCGACAAAGGGATATTGTCCGATATTGAAGGAGGAAAAGACTTTTGATGGTATATATATATATATATATACCACACACACAATTGCCCTTCTCTTAGCTTTTAAAGAGTTAAGAAGATTGGCAAACGTCGCGTCGCTTGCTCGCTCACTCGACTTCGACTGGCTAATTCTAAGATGTGAATTCAAATGGAAAAGTAATCCTCAGCGTTTGAATTCCCATTTTAATTTGCGTAAATAACTATTTACATTATGACCATTTTACATAACTGAACCTCTTTGCTTGAACTCAACAGGTTGGGGCTACAATTCGGATTTGGTCAAATGATCAATTGATTGATCCATTTTTTTAACGGAAAAGTAATTTCTCTACCCGTCCATTTTTTTGTAACAGAAAAGTAATTTCCTTAGCATTTGAATTCCCGTTTTAATTTGCATAAATGACCATTTACGTTATGGCCATTTTACGTAACTGGACCTCTTTGTTTGAACTCAACAGATTGGGGCTATAAATAGCAGCCCATTCTCTCAGATTTTCCATACGAAATTCTGAATTCTCCTCATTTCTTCTGTATTGTTTTGACCACAGAGAAAGCAACAATAAGTGTGATTTGCTACCGATCATTGTGTTCGTTGAAACACTGGGGTTTGAAGTATCGCTACAAATGTGTACAATTCGTTGTATCCTGGAAGAAAATAATCCACAACATCGGGTACTAGGAATGGATTAAGTTCCTTAAGGAAACACTGTGAATTCAGTTGGCTCGGATTAAATTCTGTTTCTTTTACATTTATATTTATATGCTATTTTATTTTCTCCAAAATTATTTTACAAATATAGTTTACTAACATATGATTTCTTGGTATATTAAACTTAAACTTTAGCGATTGCTAATCAAGTTTATTCTACATAAGGGTCTTGAAATCTCTTACTTCAACGATAAAAAACTTTTTGAAAAGTTTAACATTAATCTTCATTTTATTTTCAAGACATTTATTACTATATGAGGAGTATTTTTTTCTTTTCTTTCTGAAATACAAAAATTCCTTAGATGTCCATCTTAGTAGAAAGAAAAAATGTTAATTCACAGCTCTGAAAGTCGAAGACAAATTGAGGAAAGCATACAAAGCACCAAATAAGAAAGAGATTAAGTAACTTAAATTGTAATTTAAAAAACAATAATAAATAAACACCTGAGTTTAGATTGAAAATTAACTGATTTGATTCTCGTACTCAATTTTCTTAATTTTTAACTATTTTTAGACCAAGGTAATAATAAATTTTCTTAGTTTGGCTTTAGAAAGCGAAAAAGAGATTATGATTCTGCGATGAAAGATGTACCTTATTGTATTATTTCTCGATACCAAGCAAGCAATATCAAAATTGATAAAGTCTCTTTAGATAAATAAACCAGTTTACGTTGAGAGAATAAACTTATAAAATTACTTGACAGGAAATATAGGGCAAAAATTTATTCTCACCCGATATTTATATTATACTAATAAATGCATGATATTATTTGATAATAGACTATTATCACTTAGTCATGATTAATAAATATGACTTTTTTATGCTATTAAATTACTTAACCATGACAAGTTAATATAATTTAATATAAATCGCGGTGTGGCTAAAAAATGACAAAGATAGTTGGCACCGAACCATATGTAGCCTCCATCTGGAAATTGAGGTTTCTTTCAGATATTATAAGAATTAAAAGGCCCACCACTGTACTTAACTGTTTAATGACGTGCCCAATGAAAGGATGACGTTTTGGACTGGCTTGTTTTGGATTGGAGCCCATCTTTTTCTTTGAAAATCCATATTCCTCTCCATCACCATTTCTTTGGTCCACTTTTCTTCACCTTCAATAGTAAGTCCCTAGCATTGGCAATACGAAATATGTCCACTATTTGACCATCTTTTTCAAAAGGTAAAAAAGAAGAAAAGAAAGGACAATAATGATTAATTAGGGCTTTCACTTAAGAGTCGAAGAAGTATATAATTGTTGGTACATGACCAAACTTTACCTTCCAATAAGAGTGAGAGATTCTTTTTTGTTGTGTAAATTCGCACTTGTTCTGCTCGTGTGAGAATGTTTTTTTTTCTTCATGATTTCCAACTCCTATATAGCACCCCTCATTCTTCCCCATAATTATTAACTAGTCATTTAAGCAAATTATTCGAGTTAACTCAACCCTTCCTCATAGCACCAAAAAAAAAAAAAAGTAATATCTCTCAACTGTTATAGTGGCGAACATTAGGTCATTTCATGTTTAAAACGATAAATTTGAAAATATTTTCCGCTGTTTAACCATATAGTATTCAAGGTTGTCTTGTTAGCAATGTCGTTCTAGTAATTTTCATTGTTCAAGCCAAGGGATAGTATAAGTGACAAAATTAAAGTAATGACTACATTAGCTCTTTGAGTGTATATAAATTATAATGACACCTTTTGTATTAACATAGACACGGATTAAATCTTTTAATTTCTAATTCAAGGTAAGATCTTTTGGCTTAAAGACAGAACGCACTAGGAAAAAATATATTATAAGAAAAAAGTTTTCCATTAAAACACAAGTCAGTCTTCACCGTAGCCAGAAAACAAATTAAAGAGATCGAGTGGAGTTGATTGAATACAGTTGATATATAGGGGCAAATTTTGATGATTGAAATAAGACGCAACGTCGCAACCTAATCGTTCAACTTAACAAATATCGAATTAATGATATGTAGACTAATAATTCACGACTTAAAAAGGGTCGCTTTAGCTAATAAAAGAGTGGAGTGTGAGTGTTTGGCAATTATGGCCACGCTCAAAAGTTTAACTAGCAAAAAATATTTCCAAAAAGGAAATTATAAGCAGGAGAAGATAAGATAATGAAATCGATTAACGATAAAAGTATTACGAGGAAAGCTAGCAAAGACCAAGCTCCATAGCACCCAATATTTGGATGAATTTAAGTATTATGTACCAATAGTGTTACAATTATTTACAGAATCAAGATACCTCAGGTAATTACAAATAAATTTTTCGACAAATATTAATTAATAATCTAGTATAATTGGTTACTAATGTGCTATTACGAATTGAAATGCACTGATACTGAAAAGGAATTTTATTAGTATCATGTATATAATTTAAATCCTATTTGATACTACCGAGAGTTTGGATCCCCTCAATGGTTGCCTTAGTTCAAAGATTATAGAAGCCATGCAATAATACTCTTACTTTATATTTGATTGTAAACCATAAAAAGTTATTCATTCTACCGGAAAAAGGGTCACAAATGCTCTTAACCTATAAAAAATGTCTCAAAAATGTCCCTCATCCACCTTTTGGCCCAAAAATACCACTAACGTTTTCTTTATTATCAAAAGTACCCCACTAATGGACAATAACAGTTGACTAAGTGGGGCTTTTACAAATCCACATGACACTCTTTGATTGATCAACATTACAAAAATAATTAGACCCAACCCACATATTCTAATAGGGTTTTTCAACTCTTTCTTTTCTCTTCCAGTTACTTACTTAAATTTTTCTTTTCTTCCTTTCAAGTTTATTATCACAATTTCATTTTTTGTTGTGTGAAAAATTGAATTTTCTAGTGTAAGTATTAATTGACATGGTTGTATGCTTTCTTTACCTAAAAATTGGTTCCATTTATTCAGCTAAAATTTTACTATATTTTAACATTTATAAAATTGCTATTTAAAGTTAATTACATGTATTTTAGCAACTGAAAAGCTATAATTTTTGGTGTTAAAATACATATCTTGACGCTCACTTTAATGACAAAAGCCAAAGTTTTTTAAAGTTGTTTAATATTGAACAACCAAAGAGTGCCGCGTGGATTTGCAAAAGCCCCACACAGTCAACAGTTGTTGTCTGTTAGTTCAAGGGGCACTTTTGATACTAAAGAAAACGATAGTGACATTTTTGGGCTAAAAAGTGGATGAGGGGTATTTTTGAGTCATTTCTGATAGGTTAAAGATATTTATGATCCTTTTCTGTTCATTCTAAAGCAGATCATCTTAGTCAATGCAATAAGAACCAGAGGCTTGTTATAACATCATGAGCGAAGACAGAGAATGAATATTATTTTGTGGTTCACGGAATGGATGTGCTAGCCACCGACTGGCCCCAATATTGTCCAAAACTTACCAATTTTCTAGAGCAATTTGCGAGTAATCTGATAACCGTCTTTACCTCGAAAATACGAGTGACAATTAAACTTGTATTTACCTAAAAAATACGAGCAATAATTAAACTTGTTTGTGATTTTAAAGATACGTGATTTAGTTCAATACTAATTAATAACCAAGAAGTCTAACATATAAATTAATGAAGTGAGCAGAATCAAACCAATGTTTAAGCAAATCTTGACCTTGGGTTGTGATGGCCTCGAGGTGGGTCAATGTTGCGGCCAAACGCGTACATAAATATACATGGTCGTCAAGCAATAAAGTGATAAGATAGAGTGTTGAACCCACGAGGACTTATGATTAACTATTAACTAAATTAGACTATCCTAATTATCTAAATAAGAATTAAACATAGAAGTATTTAATTGTAATCTAATTAAAATAAAAAGAAAACAAATAATAAACTCTGAGCAAAGGGATAACAGATTATTATGTTATCAACGTGATGAAAATGATCTAAGGTTATGAGCTATCTAACAATCCTATTGTATTCTTCAATTGAATTGACGAACTAATTTATGTAGCTTATTGGTTGACAAGGTTAATATTGATCATAAGAATCTGTCGAGTTATTACTCGCATATTCAAGCTAACATAACGCCTATATGTCTACGGAATTAGAATCATCAAGAACAAATTTATAATTCCTGTAAATCAACCAAGCAAGGCAATTAGATATATGTCTATCCTAACCGCGAATCTATTTTCTGATGCACAGGTTCAAAAACTTGCTCTACTCAATCCTATATGCAATCTAGAATTCCCACTTTTGAGTTCTATTCTAAATTCGTAAATAGTATTCAATTGGTGATCAAGCAATCAAATAAAATGCATGATTGAATATATAAACCAATACAATAAACTAAGAATTTAGAATCAATATTCGAATAATAATTGTCATGAAAGAACCACAACCCTAGAATGTGAAGTTTAACTCCACATAGATATGGTAGAAAAATAATAAATAATACAAAGAAACATAAAAATTACTAAGTTTGGTGGAAGAAAAGATGAAATCCAGTCTCCACGGCGGCTCTGTGCTCTCCCTTCATCAAAAGTTTTCTAAAAAACATCCTCAAAATAGCATTTTATATGTAATTATACCAAGTAAGGCCGGGCCCAGACGAAACACCCTTTCCTACGCAAAATAGGACTTAGATCTGTAAAATTTGTACAGGCATGCCGCAAGCTGCACCGCACTGTGCTGTATACTTGTGAAAAAGTTCAAAGAGCTGATTCTGATAGACTGCGGGAGAATTAAAAGACACGGTGCACGTTGTGCCATAGTGTGCGGCGCGACATTGTAATTTTCTCAGAGTGAAATTGTTTTATCCTCTTTTGACATCCAAACTTGGTACACGACCTCCGAACACTCGACTTAATGTATTGGGCTTTTACTCAGACTTCAAAGCTCCAAATCACTCGAATTCATTTCATAATGCCTACATAGATCGGAATCACTCCTACAAGGGATAAAATACATATTTGTTTACAAAAAACTAGTGATTAAAGCTCAAACTCAATTAAAGTGTGGTAAATTAGAGTGTACTAAGCGGCTAAAATATGTAATTCTAGTCTATCATCATTCAACAAGAACAGTAAGGTAAAAACAATAAAGTTAAGAGACAAATCTAATGAGTAATGAGCAAGAAAGTGAGAGAGTATATTCTTTTGCCAATGATTGATGATTGTTACAAATGATTGGGATCCCATTTTAATAGTAGGGGAAATCCTAAATAAGGTACACTTCCATTTTTAGTAAGGAATCTTATTAGGACAATTGTCCAACTACCTAGTACAAATCCGTACAAATCTATTTCAGAATCTACTCAATGATCTTAGAGACGTATGAGAATCTTGCTCTTCTGTTTCAATCCCATAACGGCATCATCTCGGGGTTGGTCATACTCAACCTCGGTGTTTATCATATACCTCGATATTCGATCCTTGTACTCCGCCATCAAGCTCGAGCTTGATCCATCAGGCTCGAACTTGTTCAATTCTGAACTCGAGCTTGAAGCGACACTTTGACCCTATAAAATCGGGCATACCTAGTTTCGATCATATACAAATAGTCCCTGCATTTCTTAGAGTAAGATAATAAGAAATAATTTGATCCTTTCTTCATCGATGCCTCGATCATGACGTCAATCTCGTGATGTTAGCGATTGAAGTGATTGAAAGGTTACGTCTGCATAGTTCCCAAGGCCATTAATTGAAGGCGATTGATGGTCGGCCATTGGCTTCCCTACCCCGTTAAAGTGACTGCTATAAATAGGTCAAGTTTACAAATTTTCAATCTTTACTTCTCCAATCTTTCTCAAAGCTTTATTAGCCTTTTCATATTTCCTGAATTAATCCTTTCTTCAACTTGTTCTTGCTACAATATCAACATCTTCTCTTCTTTTGACTTTCTCAATAGTAATGGCCAAAACATCTAAAATCATTTTTAAAAAAAAATCCTCCTCCTCATCGTGTCCGGCCGGTGGTAGAATGGCAGTGCCACCTTGTATCAAGGAGTGCATTCCCCGGCCATGCGAGCTATCTTCCAATTTCAAAATCGATAAGCCTTCATTGGTTCCAGGCTAATGCGAGCCCACGTCCTGATACTTCTGCTTGATATTTGAAATCGATCTCAAGCAGGTGAAAAAGGACTGTAATTGGGAGAACAAGGAAGTGGTGATTTCTTCCCAGAGGAGTATATCACTACCCATGTGAAAGGATACCTAAGTGTGTATACTTATCCTTTCACACTAGGTCCCATAGATCCGGTAGTAGGTCCCGTAGATCCAGTCATTCTCGATTCTTGTCACCAATATCAAGTGACCCTTGGCCAGATCTACCATTTCTTTTAGCATATTTTAAAATTGCTCACGTTCTTCTCGGGCATGGTCGGGAGGGGGGGGGGTTACTTTTACACTTAACCATCTGATTATGCTATATAGACCTTGCCTCTATCAAGGTGGTTTGATAAAGCTCCAGCGTTGGTCCTCGAAGTCGTTATTCTCCAGTATCGATGAGGAAAAAGACCGAGCATGGATGGGCTAGTGTGTTTGAATCAAGACCTCTAATTTATTTCCTGTTGAAAGGATGCTATTCCCCGAGGAATGGACCATGAAATGTAAGTACAACCCTACTGATGATATTTACTACTCTACTTTCCTTGTCCTTCCTTGATCTAATTCATTTTCGATAGTGCAGCTTCCTTTTAGTTTCCTGGTGCGATCCCAGACCTTGCAGGTTGGTTCTGACAATTGGCCTCCACTTCTTCACACGCAGAACGCTGTTGGCGTGATTTGGCCAAGGGTCGGTACGAATCCAAAAACCATGGTGAGTTCCCATGTTCATATGTTGACTCTTTCGTGTAGAAAACTTAATTTCCCCTTATGCAAGCCTTGGAGATACTATTGCTATGAGGCCACCCCCGCCCGGTAAAGACGAAATCCCGAAGCCGACTAAGGAGAAGAAAAGGAAAAGGGCTTTTCCAGCAAGTTCCCCGAAGGCCAAGAAGGCTCGAAAGCCTAGGGCCGATCCTACAACCCTACATACGGAAGCGGTCCAACATCTTTGCGATGATGATGAAGAGAGAGAAGATGTCGACTACCCGTTGGTAACTCGAAAGATGGGGAGCACTAAATCTTCTAAGGCCGCTGACCCAGTGGTGGCTGATGCGATTCAATATCGAAGAGAAGAAATCTTGTGGGGGAGCTCGAGCAGAGTCCCCGAGCCATCGGGTGGTAAAAGCGCTCCTCGCCTAGGAGAAGATTCGACCGGAAAACCCGAAGAGCCTAACTCTGAGGCCCTTCAAAGAGAAGAGAATGTCCCAAGTGAATCATTTAGGATAATTAACATAGATGAATCCCCGCCTGGACCTGAGTTTTCCAAAGGGAAAATCCTGACGTGGGGACGACCCATGAAGGGAATGATATTTTTCGGGAATGCTTAGTCAGGGGTCGAAGATGGTCCCGACCTAGATGCTTTGTTTATTTTTGACGAGGCCCATCGGCTTTATAAACAAGTAAGTTTCTACCCTCAAAATTACACATGTGTTATATTCTTGTTGTTCAGAATCTAAGTTTTTCTTTTTGTGTGAAGGCTGTGACGCTCCATCGAGAAGCATTTTCCAAGTCTCGAGCCGAGCTTGCTCTATGTGAGGCCGAACTCAAGAAGCTCATGGAAGATAAAGACAGCCTTAAGATCCTCTACGTTAAAAAAGAGTAGGAGATCAGCGATCTTCGAGCTAAACTGGAGAGGTCGCATTAGGAACAAACTGAGCTCATTGAGCAGGTAATGCAACGTTTTGGAAGTTAGTTACATTTTCATTTGACTTAGTCATTAAAGCTTTCAAATTTACAGGCCCAGTAGAAGGGCGAGCTGGTGGAACAGCTTCGAGAGGAGGTTAAGATGAAAGAGGTCAAGGCCCTAGGGTGGAACAACAAATGGACCATCTTACCTCGGAGAACGAGATGCTTTGGGCCAGTTGGATTTGGTTGAGTGCCATCTTCAAAATTCAAATGGGTAAAGCTTGGACCAAGCCAAAAGATTGAGGAGCTCGAAACTAAATCGGCCGCTGAGCTTGCGAAGGCTAAATTTGAGGCAGAGGCATTTATGGCCTCTTATCGAGCATATGCCAAAGCTGCTAACATTCGGGCATAAGAAATCTCCATTGCTACTGAAGTCAAATTGTCATGTGCTCTCGATCATGCCAGGAAACAATCTCGGAGAGAAACTCTCGAGGAAGTGCATGCTCGTGACTTTGGCCTCTTAGCTCATATTGAAAAGGCAAAGACTTTGGCAGACAAGGTTGCCGCTTTACTCTATGATGATGGAGTTTCTACTAGTTGTTTCGAGAGCGGAGGAGATGAGGATGAAGTCCCCGAGTAAGAATTTCCTGAAGATGTAGATTCCCAATCATATTATAAGCTCTTATGACTTTGTTTTTTGTTTTTTCTGTTTTTGTGTAAGTCCTCTTATGGGCACTGTAAATACCCTTTAAGAATATAAGGAATTCCCTTTCTTTCTACTCCATTTTCAATTTATTTTGAATTCTACTTCGTCTTCGTTTTGTGAAAATTTTTTATGTTATAACTTCAATGATCGAGTGAGCACTGCTCGTACTTACAGTAGAAAAAATCCTTAGGGTTTTTAATGATCAATGGGTGATCTTTGAACTTATAATAGAATACCTCTTAAGGGTTTTTGATGAATCCTCGAGCTGTGCTTAAGTCGATTTGATGCGAGCTCGGGATGGTGGCTTAGGAGACTTGGTAAAATTTATTTATGCCTTGGCATGCATTTTTTACCCATTGGATTTTTTAAGGGTTCGGTGTCGATCGGAACCCTTCGTTTTTAGTGCCTTAGCACAAGTTTGCATTTGGATAATATGATACCTCTTAAAGTTTTTTGAGGGCTGATTTTGTCGAAGCCCTTCAATTATTTTATCAAGGGTAGCCTTTATTTAACCAGTTTTTTGAGAATTCGAAGGCCTATATTTATTGCTGCGAACATTCTAAGCCACGTTATTTCAGTTGTAGCCTTTAATATGGCCGTAACCTTTGGGTGTGTCTTTTGGACTTGTTTCCAGATAGCATTTCAAACTTGTTCGAAATGTTAGTCCCCGAGTATGATGGCCTTGGCCTTTATGTCGAGGGATGCCTCTTTGAGGTCTTATTAATTCGAGTTTAGACGGTTCGAATGTGTTGACTGTCAATAACAGTCCCCGAGTATTCGAGGTGTATTTGTGTTTTGGCCCTTGAGCCATTTCTCAAAGAATCAAAAGTATGGAGCTCGTATAGTAGTAAACTTCTTTGAGACACAAAGTTTTTGATATAGAAAGAATGCTTCTTTAAATAACTCATACATGCGTACATGTTTTGTCATCAGGGCTCGACTATCCTATATGGAAATGGTTCATCTGACCGTTTGGCCCATTACAAAGTTTTCCTATCGAGGGCCTCTTTAGCGTGAAGTATTTTTCTCGAAAAATATAGCCTCCGAGGGTGATGCCTTGTAAAGCCCCAGAAAATTTTGCTAACTAATTTCAGATTTCGTGGTGCCAAGGTAGGCTAATTATTTTATCTTGTGTGCAAATGAGGATTCATGATATAATGGATATCAATTGAATATGTTAATAAGTGTATAAGTCATATTATAAGTGATTTGGGGTCTAAGGAGAGGCCTAAATCTAAGCCAAGTTGGAAAATTTCATAATAGACTAAAGTTGTAAATGAGTACGCACAAGACCTAATTTTGGACAAGCATATCTCCATTTATATAAGGTTTTGTGTGATGCACAACTTGTCAAATTAAATCTCTTTGACTCTAGTTTTCAACTCATCAACCCGTTTGTCATTTGGAGGTGTATACAGAAAGTTATGACTATTTTGCCAGACCTGTGTCAGATGCGCGTTTGCGGCACGACCGTGGGAAAACTGATAGTTTCTACTTTCGAGCGCAGTACGAGCGAGGCCACCGCATCCTGGGCGCGGGGTTTGACCGTGGTCGCACACCTAGCAGCCCTATAAATACCCCAATACCGGGTATGGAGCATCTCTAAGTCATTTATTTGAGCCAGGGCTTGCTTTATCAAGGGGAATCCGTCCCATACTTCCCTCCTATGATCCAAGGTAATGTTTTTGGAGTACTTTGAGTTGGTTACTACTCCTAAACACTTATATTTATAAGGATTAATCTTGAAAATCCATAGACTCCCATTCAAATCCCTAAATTAATCAAGAACACTACAAGTAGGGATTCTCAAGATTCTTACTATAAAAGGTATGTCTATCATCTCTAACTACTCTATGGTGACTATTTATGTAGGATATATACGTTAGAACTCATGAGATAGTAATTGGAAGCCATAGGTGCCTAAACTAGGTTGTGTTGGTGTTGTAGAGATTATGTGATAGGTTATTGAGGTATGATTCTTGGGTGAAATAGTATTATGTATACATGTATGTACAAATTAGGTTTGTGGGAAGTTTGTTGAACATAAAGAAGTAAAGATTGGGTTGGGGAATGAAAGAAATCTTGTAAAAGAGATTTGCAATCGAGATTCTCAACTAGTTTTTGATAAAATTCTTAAATGAGTTGAAACCATGAATACTTTCCGAATTTGTGTTCAATTTTGTTATGTCTCAAGTAGATTGGGATTGCTAGAATTTTTGGAACGTTGTAGTAACTTAAGGAAAGCTTAAACAAGGTATGTATGGCTAAAACCCCATCTTTTAGAAATTGAGCTCCGATGGTGTTTATGTTAATACGGTAAGATTAAAGTTGAATTGTTGTATTCATCATTGTTTCACATGAATTTGGGGTTGTAACCTTATATGCATGAAAGATGTGTCTCAATATGATCAATGTGATATTCTTGATAAATTGAAAAGGTTCAAGGAATATGAATCATGTATTGAAATGCTTAGACCTTAAATTGAGTTTGAAGTTGCACATGTTGCGCCATCTATGAAGTCTTATCTATGCTTACAATTTTAATTGCTCTTGTGTGCACCTACAATCCTAAATGGAAAAGATAATATTGACCTGGGAATGATGTAAAATGAAGCCTAATTCCAATAATTATGTGATAAAGTTGTGGCCCCAAGTGCCTATGAAATGATATATGTGAAATGAATTGATTAAACAACGCCTTGGTAAGGCGGCCTAGCCGATCGTGCCAAGATCGGACTCTGCTCAAGATAGCGGTGGTATTGTAAATGAATTCTGAAAAAAGGGAAATTAAGATTGTCATTGAAGTGTATGTCAAAAAGGAGGCAACCTAGCCGATCGGGTTGAGATCGGACTCCGCTCATGATAGCGGTGGTATTGCGAACAAATGAAGAATAGTGTGAAATTCCCCAAACTAAAGGCTATGGACACATGATGTGAAAATTTTGTGATCGCTTAAAGCTTTTGAGTTATACTTGTGATTTCCTTAGTTTTGTATGAAAGTTCTTTCTAACTAGATGGTGTTTAGTTATACATACTAGTGTTATTTGATGGTACTAACGTCCCTTTTATCAGGGGCGCTATATTTTTTTTAGAATGAATGTAGGTGGCTCTATAGCTGACGGTGTCAATCATGCGTAGCGGAGTGTCGTCATCTCGAAGCCTTGGTGAGCCCTTTTTTCCTTCAAGGGGTTATATTGTACATCTTTTGTTATAGATATCCACTTTGAGGTATAGACGGGGCCTTGTTGCTGGCGTTCTTTTGTATCTTTAGAGGCTCTGTAGACGTTCATGTGGGTAATGTACGGGTATTGGATAGGTCAATGAACTATGTTGTAACTTTGTACTCCTTCTTTTTTCTAAGTTATACTGTATGAAATCTTGGAAGCCTAACTACGGTTTAAGGTTGTGTTATAAGATAAATTATTCATGTTGAATTTACAATCCCTTAATCGCATTGAGTTGGGAAGGAGGTGTTTGATAAGGCTTGCTCAGTTGGGTTTGCTTGATTGAGCACTGGTCGCACCTCCGAGGTTGGGGCATGACAAACTTGGTATTATAGCCTAAGGTTTTGAACTGTCCTAGGATGTCTCAGAGCCGAGTCTAGTAGAGTCCTTCTTATTGGTGTGTAGTCAACCACATCTATAAATTGGAGGCTACTTGGACATTAGGAATAACACTCTTCTTTGATATTCTGAATCGTGCGGCAATTGTGAAACTATTCCTTCTCTAATCAGTGCATTGTTCCATCTTTCAGTACATGGAACCTAAGAAGAAAGCGAGAACTGGCCAAGAAGCCAATGCCACCTTAGGAGTGGTTGATGATTCATTGCTTCACACTGCGGGTGAGGGTAGTCTCCCTACTATCACCATGCCTGATTCTTCCATTCTAAAGCATACTACCCCAGTTCATACACCTACGGAGGGTATTACTAGCCCTCCCATTGATACTTCTATTCCATCTCCAGTCCCAGCTTCCGGTTCTGGTATTTCTAATGGGGATCTCAGGGGAGCTATTCAAATGTTGACCCAACTATTGACTTCTAAGGCACAAAGGTCAAATGTTGCGCCTAGTTCATCCAGCCAACAAGGGGATTCCACCAGTTCTAGGGTGAACAGATTTCTGAAGTTAAACCCTCCAGTATTTACGGGTGCCAATCCGGAAGAAGACCCTCAGGATTTTATTGATGAGATGCACAAGTCCCTCAGGGTTATGCGTGCAACTGAGACAGAGGGATAGAGTTGGCTGCCTACCTGCTCAAAATGGTGGCCTATTTGTGGTTTGAGTTATGGGAAGATTCCCGTAAGGAGGGGATCCCTCCGGCGAGGTGGAGCGAGTTTGCTGATGCCTTTATAGAACATTTCCTGCCTACCGAGACAAGGGTAGCCCGTGCAGCAGAGCTTGAAAATTTGAAGCAAGGTAACAGAAGTGTGTGGGAGTACCACATGGAGTTTGCTCGCTGTTGATACCCAATTTTTCCCTATGTATTTTCGTATACAAAATACTTTCAAAATAGCATGTATATGCATATATAAGCATGCCCAAGTGTTTTGGTATTTTACATAATTTTTAAAGATTTTCAAAATTAGTTTATTGTCTATTTTGGTAGTATAAAATCCAATAATTATTCCTAAAGATTATCATTTTGGTGAATGACCTATTTTATTCTCATATTTACATCAAAATATAGCTAAGGTGATTTTTTTATGTTATTTTACAAATTTATTTGGTATTTAAAAGATTAAATTGCATATAATTGCAATTGTAGTCTACTTTAAGATTAATAGCATTTTATAATTGTAAAATTGGGTCCAGTATTTTTAAATTAATATTTATACAATATTAATTGTTTCAGTATTTTTAATTTGCTTTTAAAATCATCTTTACTATTTTTTTTATAAATAAAAGGGTAAAACTTGCTATTTAACATTTAGCCACAGTTCATTTCAATTACAGCCCCATTTCATTTCAATTGTAGCCTTTAAATCGACCCAGTTCTTGTCAGATCATATTTTAATGATGCAATTAATGTACGTGTGCAGGAGTTCAAAGAAGTAAAGAAGAACAAGAGAAATGGCTGTGTTGAACAAAGAAGGATGTTTCCCACAAAGGAACAACCTATAGGAAGCACGGTATACAAGGAAAGCTACATCAGCAAATCAGGATTAGCTCCGTGAAAGTTGGGATAACAAAGTGAAGATTTGAAGTGATCCGTGATTAACAAAATTACAGAGAATAATAATAGCCAGAATATCTGGTCAGTGATCAAGCTTGGAAGGTCCAACGATCAAGGAGAAGATTCGGCTAGCAGTCGAGTTTGGAAGTTCAACAATCAAGCAAAAATCTTGCTGATTCCATTGTATGATGAAGGAAGAAATATCAAGGAGCAACATATAATTCCTTATTCTTGGAAAGAATAGATTCTTTCCAAGGATCAAAATCCTTGGGTTGACAAGCCTCCACCACTTATCTTTGTATAAATACAATGAGAAACATCATCCCCATTATACTTTGAACGCACAAAAATAACTCTCTTCTTTCAACTGTAAACAAGCATAGTAGCCTACTTAGATTTGCTGTGTAATAAGTCAGAGATAGAAAGAGAGCATACAACTGGTGAGGCATTGTATCAAACGAGTGCTAAAAAATCTGAGCGATATACACCACAACCGTACTCGAGAGAAAATTCATTTGCTTGAAGAGAAATCCGTTGCGACCCAAGGGGACTGGATTAAGATTCACATTGAATCCGAACCAGTATAAAATTCCTCATGTCTTTAATTCCTGCATTTACTTTTTGCATATTATCTCTAACTATTATCTCTGCAAGATTGCCATATTTAGTGGAATACTAAAGTTTTAAGTCAACTTAATATCTATTAATTTCAATTAGAGACAATTCACCCCCCCCCCCCATCTTGTACTTTCAATCGGTATCAGAGCAAGGCTCACATTTTTGTTTTCTGCTTAACAGCTTGTGAGAAAAAGATCATGGCAAATTAGGTTATCATAGGAGCTTTGTTTCAGGAAGGAACCTCACAAGTAAGGCCACCTTACTTTAATGGACAACACTTCTCCCACTCGAAAATTCGAATGGAAATCTTCACCAAGGCATACGACGTCAAGGTATGGAGAGTTATCAAAAAGGGAAACTACCCACTTCTTGCCAGCACTCCACCACTCGCTGATCCTGACAATATAGATTCATACACAAAGGAACAACTGGAAGCCGTTCAAATAAATCACAAGGCAAGAAATCTGCTTCACAATGCAATAAGTGGTGAAGAATATGAGAAAATATCTAGTTGTGATACAGCCAAAGAGATGTGGGACAAACTCGAGGTTACCTATGAAGGTACCAGCAAAGTAAAAGAAACTCATATCAATATGCTGGTTCACGACTATGAACTGTTCTCAATGAAGGAAGGAGAATCCATCGAAGAAATGTTTGCCAGATTTAGTAAGATAATCAGTGACTTGAAAGCATTTGGCAAACCATACACCAGTGGCGACTAGGTTAGGAAAATTCTCAGAAATCTACCAACCAATTGGCAGACTAAAGTTGTCACCTTGGAATATCAAGATCTTAACAAGTTATCTTATGATGAACTATGAGGAGAGCTCATTGCATTTGAAAGAACTCACCTGAAGAAGACAAATCAAGAGGAGAAAAAGAAAATTGTTGCATTCAAAACCACCGTTGAGTCGACTGAAAATGAAATTGGTGATCCTGAAGCTCTACAAGAAGAAATTGATATGATGTCTAGAAACATGGATGAACTAATAAGAAGATACATAAATAATAAGAAAGGAAGATTTCCATCAAGAAGATCTAGGCAATACAACGAGCAAGACAAGAACGACGGAAAGTGCTATGAATGTGGAAAATTTGGACACATCCAAGCAAAATGTCCAGAACTAAAAAGGAAGATCTCTAGAGGATTCAACAAGAACAAATCATTTGGTAGCTGGAGCGATGAGGATGACTCATATCTTGAAGAAATAGCAAATCTCTGCTTCATGACAATTCTAGAAAATGAGATCAACAAAACTTCAGGATGCTGGACAGATGAAGATGATTCAGACAATGAAAACTGTTTTATGGCAAGAGGAGAAGCTAGCGAGGTAAGATCTTATGATTGTGAAAGATGTAATAAATTGTAGGACATTCTTGATTCCACCTTAAAAGAGTCTCAAAAGATGATGATTAAGATTAAGAGACTCACTAGGGAAATCAAAGACGGGAAACTCAAACATGAAGTATGTAAAATTGAAAAAGATGTACTTCAAGAGGAGTTTGAGGAATTGCAAATGCAGCTTAACAGCTTGTGCAAATCCACCAGTCACAGTTCTGTTAGGTCAAACCAGATGACTTACAAGTCAACTGGAAAAGAACCAATCAGAACTAAATCGACCAGTCGGTCGGACCAGTCAACTTACAAGTCAACTGGAATGGAATTAGTTAATCTCATGATAAAAAATTCCAACACTTATGGAAGACTTGAAAACAGGTCTGAGCTACATGTCATTACTGTAGTAAAAGTGGGAATAAATACTCTAGTTGTCACTTTCGTAAATTTCGTATGTCTGGATGGGTTTGGAAACCAAAAAATTCTAAACCCAAAAATACTAACTCACCAGGACCCAAGCAGGATTGGGTACCTAAAAGAAAGTGATAATTATATTTTGCAGGAACACCACAGAGTAAGCCACAAAGGAAAATGGTATCTAGATAGTGCGTGTTTCAGTCACATGACAGGTGACAAATATCTTTTCAAAGAGGTTACAAAGATTGATAGAGGAAGCGTCAAATTTGGAGATGATTCAAGAGGCAAAATAGTTGGCACTGTAACTATTCCCTTTAACAACAACTGTGACATTGCTGAAGCGTATCTTGTCGATGGACTAAACTACAATCTCCTCAGCATAAGTCAAATCTACGACTCAGGATATAAGGTAAATTTTAAGAGAACAGGTTGTGCCATCGAAGATGAATCAGGTAAACTAATTCTTCCGGGAAAAAGGTATGGAAATGTGTACATACTTGATGGATTTTAAAACATAGATGGTCACGTTTTCCTAACCTCTATATCTGATGATCCCTGGTTATGGCATAGAAGACTAGGTCATGCCAACATGCATTTGATTGAAAAGTTATTCAAACATGTTTTAGTCATTGGATTACCCAAACTGAATTTCTCCAGAACTCATATTTGTGATGCAAGTCAGATGGGTAAGCAAACTAGAAACTCTTTCAAAAACAAATACATGGTGTCTACTTCAAAACCATTGCAATTACTTCATATGGATTTATTTGGACCTACTAGAACTACTAGCATAGGAGGCAAGAAATATGATTTCGTTATTGTTGATGACTTTTCATGTTTCACCTGGGTGATTTTCTTGTCTCATAAAGATGAAGCTTTAAGAAATTTTGAAGTCTTTTGCAAGAGGATTGAAAGGGAAAAAGGTTACCTGATCTCAAAAATCCAAAGTGACCATGGAGGTGAATTTGAAAGTAAGGCATTTGAAGACTTCTATGACAATCAAGGCTACACTCACAATTTCTCCGCTCCACGCTCACCACAGCAAAACGGAGTTGTGGAAAGAAAGAACAAAACTCTTCAGGACATGGCAAGAACTATGTTGTTAGAGAATTCACTTCCAAATCATTTCTAGGCTAAAGGTGTAAGTACTCCATCTCACATTCTCAACCGATCTCTCATAAGGCCTATTCCGAAGAAGACTCCCTATGAACTCTGGAAAGGTAAACGTCCGAATATTAGTTGTTTTCATCAATTTGGAAGTAAGTGCTTCATTCATAATAATGGTAAGGACAATATTGGAAAATTTGATCCAAGAAGTGATAAAGGTATTTTTCTTGGTTATTCATTAAATAGCAGATCATTTAGAGTTTATAATAAACGTACTTTATGCGTAGAAGAATCTGTCCATGTTATATTCGATGAAAATAATCCCTTGGTTGAGAAAGAAACTAATGCAGGTGATGCCCAAGAAGCTCAAGATAAAGAAAAATCACCGGAGTCAACTAATTCTGTAGATGTGATTGAATCAATTGATCAAGTCAGCAGCAACCCTCCTGAACAACGGATGGAGTCGACTACAAGTGTTGTCTGACTACATGAATGGAAAAGTGAACCTGAATATCCACAAAAATATATTATAGGAGATCCGAACGAAGGAATGAAAACCAGGGCTGCCATAAAAAATAAAGCAAATATTGCTCTGATTTCTCAAATAGAACCAAAAAAGGTAGAGGATGCATTGAAGGATTCGAGCTGGATAAAAGCCATACAAGAGGAACTAGATCAATTCAGCAAGAATCAAGTATGAAAGTTAACACCTAGACCTGATAATGCATCTATCATCGGGACAAAATGGGGTATTTAGAAATAAATTGAACGAAAAGGTACAAGTCATAAGGAACAAAGCTAGATTAGTCGCTCAAGGTTACTCAAAATAAGAAGGAGTCGAATATGATGAAACCTTTGCCCCAGTAGCTCGAATGGAGTCTATACGAATCCTGCTAGCTTATGCATCATTTAAAGGATTCAGGTTGTTTCAAATGGATGTCAAAAGTGCTTTTTTGAATGGATTCATAGAAGAATAAGTCTTTGTAAAACAACCCCTAGGTTTTGAAGACTCAAAATTCCCATATCATGTGTATAAGCTCACCAAAGCACTGTATGGACTGAAATAGGCTCCACATGCCTAGTATGACAGGTTAAGTACTTTCCTTGTTGATCATGGGTTCACTAGAGGTAAAATCGATACTACTCTATTCATTAAATGATCATCAGAAGGTAATCTTATTGTTCAAATTTATGTTGATTACATTATCTTTGGTAGTGCTAACTCTCTTATGTGCAAGGAATTTGCAAGTCTTATGCAAAGCGAGTTTGAAATGAGCATGATGGGTGAACTCACTTTTTTCTTTGGGCTTCAAATTCAACAAACCGAAGAAGGAACTTTCATCTATCAAACCAAATATACAAAGGAGCTGATTCAGAAATTTGGTATGAGCAATGCAAAATCAATTGGCACGCCAATGAGTCCAGCTACAAATTTGGATAAGGATTAATAGGGTACTCCAGCTGATAAAAAAAATACAGAGGAATGATTGGATCACTACTGTATCTGACAGCAAGTCGACCGGATATAATGTTCAGTGTTTGTAAATGTGCCAGGTTTTAGTCGGCTCCCAAGGAGTCACATTTAACCGCTATGCAGATTCGGCAGGTGATAAGGAAGATAGGAAAAGCACGAATGGCATTTGTCAATTACTAGGAAAGGCCTTAATATCCTGGAACAGTAAAAATCAAGCATCAGTCGCCTTGTCCACTACTGAAGCTGAGTATATTGCTATTGGTCAATGTTATGCACAACTTCTATGGATGTCTCATCAATTGGGTGACTATTAACTTTCCTTTAAACCTATACAAATATTTTGTGATAATTCAAGTGCAATTTGTCTTTCAAAAAATCCTATGCATCATTCTAGAGCAAAGCATATTGACATAAATCATCATTTTATTAGAGATCATGTTCTTAAGGGTGACATAGAATTAGCTTTTGTTGGAACTTCTGCTCAATTAGCAAATATTTTTACTAAACATTTGTTGGAAGAAAGATTCTGCCTTTTGAGAAAATTATTTGGCATAATTTGTTTTTCAAAAAACCCTTAGGACCAAATTGTTATTTTTCAAAAACTTGTTATAATTACTCCTTTTCAGTGCATTAATTATGCCTTCAGTTTCTTCCCTCTCTTTTTACTTTAGTTCACATCAGTTCGCAATCGAAGATAGAAAGCCAATCATCACATTGTTTCAACTGACACTCTTTCCTTTTTGTACTCAATCGTCAAATCCTTTTGTAAATTAATTAAAGCCTTTTCGGGTCACTCTCATCTTCATCCTCTCTCTTCAGATTGTGCAAAACCCTTTCTTTTTCCATGGCTAAAACATCCAAAAATCCCTCCGTTTCCACCAGAAATAGCACACGCTCTAAGTCAAAACCCTCTTCAGCACCTCTTGAGCTTGTCGATCTTGAGTCCGACCATTCTGAGGGCTTTGCCTCTTCTCAAGGAGCATTTTCTGAACATTCACAACTCTTAGGAGAAAAAGCCTTTGGTAAGCTTCCTATGGAGGATCTTCCTGTCCCTTCCACCCCTAAGAAATTAAAGTTCGATTTTTCTGCTTCTTTTGATTCCGACCTAAATTTTTGGGACACCTCCAATAGGGATTTTTTTCTCTCTCTCAAGGATAAGCCCATAGCCCATGGCAGAATTGTGGATTTGGACGATATCGAGGCCCTAAACTGTAAGGTAAAGGATCTTTTTGTGCATCAAGGGTGGGAGAAATTTCTCTCTATTTATTCGCCTAAAGTGTGTGAGCCTTTAGTTCGTACGTTTTATGCTAATCTTCGCTACAGTAAACCTGATAAGCTTGAAACTCTTGTACTTGGCAAACACATTATTCTTGACTGCGCCCTATTCGATTCTATCTTTATTTGCCGCTGCACCGGTTTCCCCACTCTTTTTAAAAATGTGTGGCCTGAGGGTTTTGAAATTTCCTTTGACCAGGTCAACAGTGCATTGCTGAAAATCCCTCTGAAAACCTTCTGAATCAATTAGGGCCAAGTGATGTAAGCTTTGAAACTAGGGTTCTCGCACACATTGTTGCAAACACTCTTCTCCCCAGAACTGGTTCTTTCTCAACTTTCTCTCAAAGGGACACTTTCTTTGTGTATTGTCTCATCACCAGACTCAAACTCAAGTTGTCCTCCTGGGTCATCAACTTTATGATTGAGAGTGCAGAAGATCCCACCAGTTTACCTTTTGGTAGGGCCATTACCCATATCCTGGAAGCCCATCAAATCCCTCTTTCTAACTACCCTTTTGTCTCTATTTCCATGTCCTATAATTCTAGAGCCTTCTCTAGTATGGGGTATGTGAGTGTCAAGTGTGCCTGGGTTAAGAAGGGAGAGAGTGAAGTCAAACAGACACCTATGGATTCCAAACCTTCATCTGCTGTTACGCCCTCTCTTATTAGCTCTGATCTGAGTGAGAAGCTTAGCGCCATTGACTCCCAACTCTTAGACATCAAGACTCTCCTGACTGCTACTCAGTCGACTGTGGATGCTATTCATGACATTTCAAAAGAAACTGGGTCTGATGTGTCTAAAATCCGAGTGATGTGCAACGGGCAAAGGAGAATGCAGTTAAGGCCTTCAAAGAGGTTCGTGAAAGGCTTGATGGAATGTGCACTGCTGCAAACACAAGCTTTGGACAGCTGAAGGGTGCGATATGCAACACTCTTACTTACTTCCTGCGCCATTAAATGTGGATATGCATTACAAACAATTTTTTTGTCTTGGTTTTGTTTTGGGCTGTGCCCTTGGATGTTTTCTTGGATGATATTTTTTTTGCCTGCCCCTCCCTCTTTGCTGATGTCAAAAAGGGGGAGAATGTATATATCTCTTTGGGACTATCTATTATGATAGTCTATGTAGGTTCAAGCATAGACCGCTTTGGTTTGAAATGATAATATGTGCAGGTTAAGTCGACTATGCTACATGACATAGATGGTACTCTTTATTCTTTGAACAGGATATAATATGTGCAGGTTAAGTCGACTATGCTACATAGCATAGATGGTACTCTTTATAGTATGGCAGGTTAAGTCGACTATGCTATAGAGCATAGATGGTACTCTTTATTCCTTATACAGGATATGTGCAGGTACTCTTTACTCCGTGTACAGGATAATTCGACTATTCTTTGTACAGGATAAGTAGACTATGATACATGCATAGACTTTATATGTATTGTACCAGAACAAGTCAACTATGCAGGTTATTGGTACAAGTTGACTGCCCACATTGAGGGGGAGACTAAGTCCGGTGGACTGCACATACTGAGGGGGAGCCAAGTCAGCTAGAAATAAATAGGGAAGTCAACTATTGTTTACTTTTGTACATCTATGTATATTATTTTGCCATCATCAAAAAGGGGGAGATTGTTAGATCATATTTTAATGATGCAATTAATATACATGTGCAGGAGTTCAAAGAACTAAAGAAGAATGAGTGAAATGGCTATGTCGAACAAAGAAGGATGTTTCCCATAAAGGAACCACCTATAGGAAGCACGGTATACAAGGAAAGCTACATCAGCAAATCAGGATTAGCTCCGTAAAATTTGTGATAACAAAGTGAAGATTTGAAGTGATCCGTGATTGGCAAAATTACGGAGAATAATAAAAGCCAGAAGATCTGGTCAGTGATCAATCTTGGAAGGTCCAACGATCAAGGAGTAGATTCGGCTAGTAGTCGAGTTTGGAAGGTCCAACAATCAAGCAGAAATTTTGCTGATTCCATTGTTTGACGAAGGAAGAAATCTCAAGGAGCAAGGGATAATTCCTTATTCTTGCAAAAGAATCTATTCTTTCCAAGGATAAAAACCCTTGGGTTGACAAGCCTCCGCCACTTATCTTTGTATAAATACATTGAGAAACATCATCCCCATTATACTTTGAACGCACTAAAATAACTCTCTTCTTTCTACTGTAAACAAGCATAGTAGCCTACATAGATTTGTTGTGTAATAAGTCAGAGATAGAAAGAGGGCATACAACTGGTGAGGTATTGTATCAAACGAGTGCTAAAAAATCTGAGCGATATACATCATAACTGCACTCGAGAGAAAATTCATTTCTTGAAGAGAAATCCCCTGTGACCCAAGGGGACTGGATTAGGATTCACAATGAAGTCGAACCAGTATAAAATTCCTGGTTTCTTTAATTCCTGCATTTACTTTCTGCATATTATCTCTAACTGTTATCTCTGCACGATTGCCATATTTAGTCGACTATTAAAGTTTTAAGTCAACTTAATATCGATTAATTTCAATTAGAGACAATTCACCCCCCTCTTGTAATTTCAGTTCTACCCCAATCAAATTAGCCCAATTCTAATTTTAACCCGGTCCTGACCCAATGTTTAAAACCCATCTGGTTCCCATTAATTGATCCGGCCGTTGATCATTTTGATCAATGACCACAAATCCCCCTTACCATTTTTAACCCCAAAGACTTACCCTAATCCCTTATTCTCACCTGGACCACCGCCTTTGAATCCCAAACCCTCTTAAATTCTCTCAAAAAACTCTCTGAAACCCTAGCCTCCTCCTACCCCCTTTTCAACCGTCGGTCACCAAAATCCATGGCTTCTTAGGCCATAGATAGTTGGTACTCACCTATTTTCACCAGTAAGCCATGGTTGTTCGAAGCTTCGAGGCCTGACCTCGATGATTACCTCTCCGATCTTCTCAAACCTTTGATTTCATGGCTCCTCCGGCCATGCTCCGGCATATTCAAGACTCAGGAGCCTGATTCTTGACCTCTCCGACTCAAGATCGGACTTGTTTCCAAGCCTTTCTCATTTCTATGGTTTCTCCGAAACCCTAAGGTATTCGAGGTTCTTTCACTATTATTTTCTTAGATCTATATTGTATCTATGCTTTTCTTTCCATCTAAAGTTTTTTTCCCAAAAGTTTCTTTTCAAAATCGTTTCTCTCCGATTTTGGGGTTTCTAAAATGATTTTTTGGAAAAATTCTTTCTGATTTTTCTTCTTCTTTGCTTTATGTGTGTTTGTACATAACTTGCTCGTGTGATTTCTTTTTATTACGCATGTACTGTCTTCTACCTTTTATTTTCTACTATACATGTTACTCTTGTTAATCTTTGCTATGTTTTCTTTACTCTTTTACTATATGTATTTACCGTTAAGTTATTTAATTTTTGTTTACTGGACTCTGTTCATATTCTTACATGCTTCTTCTACTTGTGTTCAAAGTTTGTATTATCTCCTTTTTATGAACTTCTTTAGGTTCCGAGTTTTCTCAAATATGTTCTTCATGATTTTTCTTCCTTTGTCATCCAAACATGCTATCATATCTATTTTGTTGAGACTCTGAAACAAATGGCTTGCTTTCTCACCTCCATGTCTGATTTAATTTTGAAACCCTAGGATTTGGGGGTTTTCTTTGATGATTTTGATTTTGTGTTCGAGTTAGGGTTCCACTTTGAAACCCTGGACTCTCAAACTCATTATGAGTCTGCAAATTGAACATATATCTCTTTGCTTATGATTATGAACTTTTCTTTGATAAACTCTCTTATATATAACTTGACAATCTCTTCTTGATTCACATATTTGTGTGCTTTATATATGACAACTCTTCTTTCAAAAAGGTTTTTCCAACTACTAATTGATTCAGAATTCCTTTAATGGTGTTTACTTGATTGTTACTGATTTTCCCTAATTGAACCATTATTTACCCTTTTCTTGACTTGATTCATTTAAGTAAAAGCATGTAATTTTGATTTTACTGGTTGGTTCCCTTTCCTTTTTACAAACCGTGTACTATTGGTTTGTTGCCTTAAATAGCTTCTATGTACTTATCCTTTATTATACTGCTAGGAAAATATTTTTTCAAATACCTTTCCTTAATTATTTTACCCGTTTGAAAGCAGAATCCCTTAACTAAAGGGAAACTGATTACAATATTATTTCCTTACCTTTTTCTTACTTATTTTCTGCACTTTAAAAAGGGTCTCGACCCTTCTTCATTGAAACAACTTTTACGGACTTTACAACTTTAGAACTTTGAATTTCTGAATCCTAAGTTCAATACTTATACTCTTACATACATACGCTCAATCACAATACTCTTTCAAATTCTCTGCTCTCTTCTGAGACTTTTTGTACTTCTCTGCTTGCAACTTGGCTTTTTAAGACTACTATTTTACTTATTTATTTTCCTTGACACTGGTATGTCTCAATTTTGATTTCAGCTACTTTACAGTTGCCGTATTCCTGTCTACTTTGCTGCTCATGTTCTGTATTAAACATGTTACTTTCTTTTATGTTTACTACTTGTTATAAAATCCCCATACCCCCATTCCCTTCTATGTGCTAAGTTAAAGTTCATGGCCTGGCAGTATCAAAATTACTGCCCAGGTCTGAACCTAACCTTCAATGTGTCCTAACTCCCAAATTTAGCTAACAGGCTGGTCAGGGGTGTGCCAGCATCCTAATTGCTGGGCATGACCACTAGCCTGTCATGGCCTTCCCTAATTCCCCCTCTATTGCACTTACATTTACTCTTAGACTCTAAGTTCAGCCCCCTCCTATGAGCCTTGCCTTGGGAACCTTGAGTTCCCTCTGAACTTGGACATTTGAGGGCTTGTCCTTCCACACTACACTATAATCTGATCTTGCAAATGTATTTGGGTGTAAGCACTGCTTGGGCTTCATGAAGGCTCCTTGGAACTTTGACACCCCCAAAAGATGAGAACGACTTTTGGAAATCTGATCTTTGGAAATTGGTTTATTTCATGTTTCAGAGTAGGAGTCTAAATTAGGCTCTCCTTGGTTGGAATTTTTATTTTTGATGTAATTTACTTTTCTGGATTCATTCAAGTTGTAATAACCTTGTAATAGCTTATGGAGTGTATAGTAAAAATGGGGGAGGGTCTGTCATGTTATGCATATGGGGTAGATATCACGTTTTAGGTCTTTATTTCTGCAATCACAACATTTCTCGTTTATGTATCTGCACATAGAGATCCTGCCTATAAGACATTTCATTACTACATATAGAGACCCTGCCTATAGGTTTTCATAGAAATCCTCTCTATAGTTTGTTTCATTACTGCATATAGAAATCCTGACTATAGTTTGTTTCATTACTGTGTTAGAAATTCTGCCTATAAGTTACGCATTTCATTAGAGACCATGCCTATAAGTTTCTGCATTTCAGCATATAGAAGCCATGCCTATAAGTTTCTGCACTTCTGCATATGCATATGTCATTAGGCTAAAAAATCTGTAGGTTAAAGAATAATCAACTGCATCCTAGATACCATGCTTATAAGACCCCTGCATTTACATAACCGTTTTAAAATCAGTAATACTTAGAATTCATGCCTATATGAGCACTCGTTTAAATCTGACTCGTTCTATAATAATGTCGTTTAACATCCGTAGAATTGATTTATTTCTAAAAATCAGTAATCCTTCCTTAAAATCAATATGCTTTACATTGTTAGACATCATTCCTATAGGTCTCACCTAGGCAAACCATTAGGTAATTAATTAATTATACCAGTCTTTAATAATTACAACTAGCAGGCAGGCCTAATTTGGACTTCTTATCTAAAAATATGTGATAAATCAGCCACCCCTTTAATGTTTATGTTTAATCAAAGACCTAACCAGTACCTGTAAGTCATGCTAAACAATTTTTTCTTTGAATGAGGAGGCCTATTTGAGCCTTTAACTGTTATGTATTTTCCCCTTTTAACTGTTATGTGTTTTGTTTGTCGCACTAGATTTTTGTCCTTTTAAAACTTTGAAAAGCCAATATCCCTTCGCTTTAGGATTAGCAGTCCAACTGCCTCTGGGACTAATAGGATTGGGGCGGGTAGTACCATGTAATAAGTAACGAGACCATTCCACGATTTAGTACCTTAACGTGATGGGAAAGGGTAGACATGGATATGATGATCACGCGATAACACCACGTGTATAAATGGTTATCGGGTGTTGCGTGGGGTGATCCATGTTATTTATAAACCTAGGACTCACTCCCTCTTTAAGTGTTTACTTCTTCTTTAAGAACTTTTAAAACTGTCAGTTTTTTGTTCTTTTAAACCCCGTTTTTTACTTTAATCATTTAAAATCTCTTTTAGTTATTGAATTTCCAGTACTGTTTTCTTTTCCAAATTTCCTCCCCATGTCATTCATTTCTTTGATTATTTGTACCAATTATTTGACCCCCATTTTTCTGTACTTTTATATTCTTTAAATAATTATGAAATTGCTTATTCCCAAACTTTTGCATGTTTATCTAACTTTTACACCTCGCTTTGTTTGCAATCGTTATGCGAAAGCTGTCTTGTATGTTTATTTGTTGTTTACATTTAAAGTCACAATTAAACATGGCCGGGAACCACACTAGTGGATCTTGGGGGTTGCCTAAAACCTTCCCCCGAGATAATTTCTAGCTCTTACCCAAACTCTGGTTCTTCAACTCAAACCCTTCTTAGGGTCCTAATGCACTTTAATCATTAGGTGACGACTCTTCAATTCAAAATCCAATTCCCAAAAGCAAACGAGTTGTCCTCCCAAATGTCATAAACCCAATTTCGCCTTAGAAAAATGGGGTATCGACAGCATGGCGACTCCGCTGGGGATATTCTTTAGGCTTCTATTATTTCATGTTACTTGTGACTTTACTGCCTCTTTATTACCTTTATTTAATCTCTTTCTACTACAAAATTGACTTGGCTCTTTGTTTCTTTTCTTTAATGCTTTCTTTTACCGCTTTCCTTCAATACTGTTGTAATTATGAGCAATTATTATAGTCATTACTTTATGAACATGAAAATACATGACAACTTGTTTCATTATTTTAATTGCATATTCAACATTATATTGCACTCGTGCCAAACAAAATATCATAGCAACGCTTATAATGAGTGGTTGCGCCCTTCCAATATTATCACCCCCTAAATTTGGCAAAGGCGTATTTGCTGTAAAACTAGTCGATCAATGGTGCATTCGACGGTTCCGTGACTTTTCCTCTTGAGTTTTTTGCTCAAGGGTACCGGTCTAGCCCCATATAGAAACCTTACTCTGTTCAATTGTGCATGCATCACTATCAAACCTAGCCGAGTCAGTTATGCTATCCGCATAAGGACTCTCTAAGATAGCTTTGTCCAAAGTCCACTGGGTTTCCTTGGAACCCAAACGGACATTACCACGTCTTTGCATGTATTTAGGGAACTAAATGCTGCTTATGCCAATTATTGATATTTAAATAGTCGAGTTCGGCGGGGGTAAGGGTCTAACACTTTGTTTTGCAGAATATGTGGCCGAAGTCCCCAGATTTGGGATGATAACCAACATCCACCCAAGGTTGCTAAGCTGGTGGGAAGACCTTCACTCCAGTGATTAGACCCTCGTCCACAAATATTTGGGAAATTTGCCTTCTCTTCTGGAAATCCCACCCGACAACAGAATCATAGAGGATTCAACTCTATTCTGGGATGGCGATAGATCTGTGTTACGCTTCAGGGACCTTGAAATAATACCTCTGCTCGAGGAAATAGGAGGACTAGCTGGTATCCCATGGGAGACTCCAGGTTTGCTTATGCCAGAAAATCGCAAGGGTAGGGGTTTTCTCAAAATGATGGGACTAAAGAAGAACAGACTTGACTTGCTTGAAGGATTCCTACTTCCTTTAGACTAACTGTACCAGAGATACGGCCATAGCAAGTCCTACCACACTTACCCAGATGAATTTGCCCTCACATCCTTAGGGCATATCCACAGAAGAGTCTTCGTCTTTATGTTCTCTTTTTTGGGATGATAGTATTTCCTGTGAAGAAGGTTAGGATCCATACCAGACTAACCATGTTCACCAAGACTTTAATGGAAGGAATTAGCGGGTAGCCTTTTAGTAAAGTACCTATGATCGTTGCGGAGATATACCAAGCCCTGGAAAATTGTCTACGAAGGGCTAAACACTTTGAGGGTTGTAACTTACTGCTCTAAATCTGGTTCATGGAGCACCTCCAAAAGGGTGAATATCGGCAAGAGATTCTGCGCAGAGACTGGGATGATCATATCGCCTTCCATCAGCCAAGGGGAATAACCTATATGCCTAACATGTTTTCCCAACCAGAAGATGCCAAAGGGTGGGTAGAGTTGTTCGAAAATCTGAAAGAGGACCAAGTGCAATGGATGTTCGAATGATTCCCTACTGAAGAGTTCATTGTCCGATCTTGGGATGCACCATTTCTCTGAGAGGAACTTATCCTTATGTCCCTCTCCGAGCCATGAGGCAGACAGGAAGAAAGCAGGTTATACCAAAGGTCGATAAAATAAGTCACTTCAGGCCCGACTTTCAAGATGACAATAGTCCATACAAGTGTCAAGCTCAGCATATGTGGCATTGCAAAATCGTCCTGGGAAAGGATTCCATAGAGCCAGACAGGTACCATGCTGGTTATACTCCATACTATCCAAGGTGGTTGGAAGACAATCATAGTAGGTTAGGAAAATCCGGGTTTGTTCGAGGTCACAGGATCATCGACAAAAAGGCTGAAGTACAGGTTAAGTACAACCAATTGCTCAAGAAGATTCGGGAATGCGAAAGTGAGCATCTGGAAATTCAAGAAGCCCGTCAAAAGCTGATGGAAGAAGGGAAAGATATGGCTGTCAGCGTCAACAAGCGACTGGGTATTTGGAGCGGGGTTTAGTGGAGCTAGAAAGGAAGTTCATCCAGAGGATTGAAAACTACCAGAATGCTGAATGAAACGAAGGAGGACACTTGGTTAGAGCCTACTTGCTACTGGGAATACGTGAGCTGGTGAAGCTGTTCGATGGAGCTAAAGATGTCGAGTCTGTGGAAGGTCCTTCTGGGACCAAGTAGTTAGGAGTCTTTTCTTTGCTTTAAATGTAATAAGGCCAATTGCCATTAGTGATATTTTATTTTCTGGTATTTTAGTGTCATTTTGGGATTCGTCTTACTTTTATCAATAAAATGAGGCATTTAGCATATAAGTTCTCCAAATCAACTTGTTACTAGGCCTATCTCAGGTCCAACGAGACTCCCAAATTAGGACACGATTTATATTCCTGCACTATGTATTTAAATATTGAACGTTTTCTCCTCACGATCCTCACTAACTTGTTACCTTGCTTTGTTTTTACTTTTGTTTATTCCCCTCCCCAAATGTTAGTTTGTGCACTCTGGAATCGTCATCTTACTCCACAAGATCTAAGGGCCCTCCACCTCCTCCTCCTCCTCCAAGTCCTATCAGAAACAAGAACAAGGGAAAAATGGAAGATTTGAGCAACATCAGAAAAGAGAACTCAGTTGAAAGGGTAGAGGCTCCTCAGGGTATTCAGGTTTCCAAGGAAAGTGCCTCCCAGTTCGAATAGAAGTTATTGAAATTTCAGGAAGAACTGGACCAAGTTCGGAGCTTGGCAAGCTTGTCGTTTTCCCTCACAACCCCAGATGTAAACTTCCCCAACATTCAAAATCCCATACCACCATAAAACATCCCGAAACCAAAAAACCAACCCACTCCCCATCACCACTGCAACGCATGCAACACTTCAAACAACACCCCACTGCTCATCCCTGAACCATTAAACTCCACAAAGGATCATCATCACAACACCCCCATCTATGTGAAAACCATGGCACACCCTATTCAGCCCGCCTCGAGCACACCTGAGTCTGATAACAAAGACTCTCTTATCAAGAATCTGGCCGCAGAACTCAAGAAACTGACTAGCCGAGTTCAGGGTGTTGAAGGAAACAAGGGGATCAAGGGATTGAATTACGAACACCTTTGCATTCAACCAGGTGTCAAACTGCCCGAGGTGTAAAAACCTCCCAAATTTGAAATGTTCGATGGCACCAGGGATCCGAGAATTCATTTGAGGACATACTGTGACAAGCTGGTCGGAGTAGGAAAGGATGAAAAGATTCGCATGAAGCTCTTTATGAGAATTCTGAAAGGGGATGCTCTATGCTGTTACATCATCCAAGACCCGAAGAAGTGGTCCAACTAGTTAAGTATGGCATCCGATTTGATGGACAGGTTCAGATTCAACACGAAAAATGCGCCAGATGTGTTCTACATCAAGAACTTAAAGAAGAAACCTACGGAGACATTCCGCGAGTATGATACTCATTGGAGAACAGAAGTTGCCAAGGTCAGACCGGCTTTAGAAGAAGAACAAATGAATAGTTTTTTCACGCGGGCTCAAGACCCACAATACTACGAAAGGTTGATGTTTATTGAAGGCTAAAAATTTTTTGACATCATCAAGCTAGGGGAGAGGATCGAGGAAGGTATTAAAAGTGGTATGGTCACTAACTTTGAAGCATTACAGGCTACCAACAAGGCTCCACAGTCTGGTGGCACGTCCAAGAAAAGGGATGTGAGTGCCTTAATGGTTGCACAGAGAACAAAATCCCCAATCAAATACCAAACCTACCCATTACCTCCACTCACATATCAGCCTACCCCAAATTACCAAGCACCCTCGCCCTCTTACCAAGCTCCACCACCTACTTACCAATCATCTCCACCTCCCGTATATCAGCCTACTTCACCCAAATACTCCCAACCCACACACGTCTACCAAGCCTACAACACCGAACAAGCCCACTATCAATCACCTCCCCCTCGCCAAAATTTCCCTAGACCCCAACCAAACTTCGACCGCAAACCTCCCAAACAATACACCACCATTGCCGAACCAATCGACCAGCTATATGAAAGGCTTAAAGATGCTGGTTACATCACCCCTATCCCTTCCATAACTCTAGAAAATCCTTCCCAATGGGTCAATCCAAACAAAACCTGCGCATATCATTTCGGCATGAAGGGGCATACCATTGATGAATGCCATTCTCTGTAGGATAAGATCCAAGCTTTGATTGGCAACAAGATCGTCGTGGAAAAAGAGCCTGCTCCGAATGTCCACAAAAACCCTCTACCAGACCACAAGGGTGGAGGTGTTCACATGATGGAGATAGAAGATGATTGGGACCCCAAAGGATCGATCGGATTAATTGCTAAAGGTAACGAGCCAAAGAAACCAATTATCACACTTAATCCGAGTGTTGTCCAAATGTAGCCTTCTAAAGACGATGAAGTGAACATGTCCATACCACTTGATCATGAAACACCATCCTCCAAAAAATGCCAGGATCGATTGAAGTCAAGTTTGGGTCCCCAAAGGCACCTATGCCATTTGAAGTTGTTGTATTACCTTCCAAAGCAAGGGTACCCATTCCAGTGGTAATGTTAGCCATAGCACCATTCCATACGAAGGCCATCCTTGGGATTACACAGCCGAGGCAAGGAGAAAAGGGAAAGCCAAAATCGAAGAAGCAGTTGCGGCACAGGGTATGACAAGAACTGGCAGGGTTTATACTCCGGAACATTTAGTTGAATCAAGTAAGCAGGCGTTTGGACGGCCGACCGAAACTGGGCCCGATGATCTCTGGAGGAAGATATAAGCAAAGGAGTACTCAGTCATCGATCAACTGAGCAAAACACCATCATAGATATCCATCTTAGCTCTTCTACAAAGCTCTGACGCACATAAGAATGCCTTATTAAAAGGTGCTGAGCGAGGCATATGTACCCAGCAACATAACTGGAGGAGAAATGGCAAACATGGTAGGGCAAGTATTGGAGAGTCACAAAATCACTTTCCACGAAGATGAGCTGCCACTAGAAGGTTTAAGCCACAACAAGGCGTTGCATATCACTGTGTAATGCAAGGATTATTTCATCACTAGGATTCTGATTGATGGAGGGTCCAGCCTCAATATCTGTCCATTATTGCCTCTCAGAACATTGGGAAAGAGCCTTCATGAGATCAAGGATAGATCAATCAATATGAAAGCTTTCGATGGTTCCCAAAGATCCACTATTGGGGAAATCAGATTGTGTCTGCAAATGGGACCTACTTGGTTCGATGTCGACTTTCAAGTAATAGACGTCCCAGCATCTTACAACTTGCTATTGGGAAGGCCCTGGATCTATGCCGTTGGGGCTGTGGCATCAACCCTACATCAGGAAGTGAAGTTTGAGTGGAATCACCAAGAGGTGATTATTCATGGCGACAGTAGCAATCCCATATACAATTGCCAGACTATCCCAACAATCAGAGGAAGAAGAAAGATAGGCAGAGAAACCTACCACCACATTGAGCGAGTCAACACCGTGGACAAGGAAAAATGGTGGGATAAACAAAATTGAAAGCATATTGAACTGGTGCGGGTACGAACCAGGCAAAGGACTCGGCAAGAATCTCCAAGGAATTGCTAAGACCATCAAGTTGAAGAAGCGTGGTACCGCTTTTGGTTTGGGATATGAATACACTTGGGAGGAATTCAACCACTGGTCGCCACCATGGCACAATCATTACTATGCACTGGAACATCCGATACCTTGCTTGGAACAGATTTTTCAACCATCCAATGTTATAGATGGGTCAGAAGAAGAGGAAGCGCTGGCGGCGATGAAGAATTTATTTTTGGAAGATATAATATGGATTGCTGTGTCATTTTCAAGGAGGAGGGGGATAAAGGCCATTCCATAAAAGTCGTGAGCCGAGGAGAGTGCCTCAATAATTGGTCCATCAGAACCGCAGAGCCCGAAAAGCTTCGGGGTAGCAAGGCTGAACAAAGCACCATGCATTATCATTATTTTTCGGTAGTTGACTTTCTTTCCGCATTTTAATTTCGAAATAAGATTTCCAATGTTCAAAACAATTATGAAATTTATCAAAGCATTTCAGTTTCTTATAAATCTTGCTCTTATTACTTTTTATCGTTTACTTTATTTACACAGCAAGCGACGATTGTGATATGAAATGAGACAACGCAACAAATGGATATAGACTTAGAAAAAGATGATATACCAGAAGAAATTGTTAAAGAAGTTGAGAATTTTGAGAATAGACCTAAGTCCAACCTGGACAAGACTGAGATCATCAATCTGCGAGATGCAGAAAACATCAAAGAAACATGAATTAGCACCCATTTGTCACCATCAGAAAAGAAAGAATATACAGAGTTCCTTAGAGAGTACGAGGACATATTCGCCTGTTCATATGATGATATGACCAGTCTTAGTACATCTGTTGTGGCTCACAAACTGCCAACTGATCCTGTATGCCCGCCGGTAAAGCAGAAGCTCAAGAAGTTCAAGCCTGACGTGAGTTTGAAAATCAAGGAAGAATTCACCAAGCAAGTCAAAGCCAAGGTTCTCAGGGTAGTAGAGTATCTAACATGGTTATCCAACATCATTCCAGTACCGAAGAAGGACGGGAAGGCTAGAGTCTGTGTTGACTACCGGGACCTCAACCGGGCTAGTCCCAAAGATGACTTCCCCTTGCCAAACATACGCATTCTAATTGATAATTGTGCCATGCACAAGCTATAATCGTTTGTTGATTGTTTTGCTGGGTATTATCAGATCTAGATGGACAAAGAAGATGCTGAGAAAATAGCCTTCATTACGCCATGGGGGATGTATTGTTACAAGATGATGCCGTTTGGGTTAAAGAATGAAGGGTCCACCTACATGAGGACCATGACCACCATTTTTCATGACATGATACACAAGGAGATAAAATTGCATGTAGACGACATCATCATTAAGTCCAAGAAAGCCGCTGATCACATGGAGGATTTAAGGAAATTCTTCAATAGACTGAGAAGATACAACCTGAAATTGAATCTCGCAAAATGTGCATTCGGGGTTCCAGCTGGGAAATTGCTTGGGTTCATTGTGAGTCACCGAGGGATAGAATTGGATCCATCAAAGTTCAAAGCTATTCAAGAATTACCACCGCCAAAGAACAAGAAAGAAGTAATGAGTTTCTTGGGGAGACTTAACTACATCAGCCGGTTCATAGCATAGTCTACTGTCATCTGTGAGCAAATCTTTAAGATGTTAAAGAAGGACGCCACTGCTAAATGGACCGATGATTTTAGAAAGCCTTCGACAGAATCAAGGAGTACTTGTCAACACCACCTATTTTGGTCCCGCCCGAGCCAGAAAGACCTCTATTACTCTACCTTGTAGTGTTGGATGGAGTGTTCAGTTGTGTTCTGGGGCAACATAATAAAACGTGGAGGAAGGAACATGCCATCTACTATCTCGGCAAGAAGTTCACCATGTACGAGGCTCGGTATTCTCTGTTAGAACGCACTTGTTGTGCTCTAACTTGGGTAGCTCAGAAGTCGAGGCTCTATTTCTGTGCCTATACTACTTATCAAATATCAAGAATGGATCCGCTGAAGTACATCTTTCAGAAGCCCATGCCCACTGGAAAACTAGCCAAGTAATGTTTTTAGAGTATTTTGAGTTGATTACTACTCCTAAACACTTATATTAACAAGGATTAATATTGGAAATTCATATATTCCCATTCAAATCCCTAAATTGATCAAGAACACTACAAGTAGGGATTATCAAGATTCTTACTATATGAGGTATGTCTATCATCTCTAACTACTCTATGGTGACTATTTATATATGATATATACGTTAGAACTCATGGGATGGTGATTGGAAGCCATAGGTGCCTAACCTAGGTTAAGTTTGTGTTGTAGAGATTGTGAGATGGGTTATTAAGGTATAATTCTTGGATGAAATAGTATTATGTATGCATGAATGTACAAATTAGGTTTGTGGAAGTTTGTTGAACATAAATATGTAAAGATTGGGTTGGGGAGTGAAATAAATCTTGCAAAAGAGATTTGAAATCAAGATGCTCAACTAGTATTTGATAAAATGCTCAAATAAGTTGAAACCGTGAATACCTTCCTAATTTGTGTTCAATTTTGTTATGTCTCAAGTAGATTGGGATTGCTAGAATTTCCGAAACGTCGTAGTAACTTAAGGAAAGCTTAAACAAGGTATGTATGGCTAAAACCCCATCTTTTAGAAATTGAGCTCCGTTGGTGTGTATGTAAATACGGTAAGATTAAAGTTGAATTGTTGTATTCATCATTGTTTCACATGAATTTGGGGTTGTAACCTTATATGCATGAAAGATGTGTCTCAATATGATCAATCTTCTATTCTTGATAACTTGAAAAGGTGCAAGGAATATGAATAATGTATAGAAATGCTTAGACCTTAAATTGAGTTTTAAGTTGCACATGTTGCGCCATCTATGAAGTTTTATCTATGCTTGCAATTTAAATTGCTCTTGTGTGCACCTACTGTCCTAAATGGCAAAGATAATATCGAATTGGGAATGATGAAAAATGTATCCTAATGCCAAGAATGATGTGATAAAGTTGTGGCCCCAAGTGCCTATGAAATGATATTTGTGAAAAGAATCGATTAAACAACGCCTTGGTAAAGCGGCCTAGCCGATCGGGCCGAGATTGAACTCCGCTCAAGATAGCGGTGGTATTGTGAATGAATTCCGAAAAAAGGTAAAATGAGATTATGATTGTAGTGTATGTCTCAAAGGAGGAAACCTAGCCGATCGGGTCGAGATCAGACTCCGCTCGTGATAGCGGTGGTATTGCGAACAATGATGAATAGTGTGAAATTCCCCAAACTAAAGGCTATGGAAACATGATGTGAAAATTGTATGACTCTTTATTATGGTTAATATTGGATCTCTTAAAGCTTTTGAGTTATACTTATGATTTCCTTATTTTTGTATGAAAGTTCTTTCTAACTAGATGGTGTTTAATTATACATACTAGTGCTATTCGATGGCACTAACGTCTCTTTTGCTGGGGGCGCTACATTTTTTTAATGAATGTTGGTGGCTCTATAGCTGACGGTGCCGATTGTGTGTAGCGAAGTGTCCTCATCTCGAAGACTTCGTGAGCCCCCTTTTCCTTCAAGGGGTTATGCTGTACATCTTTTGTTATAGATATCCACTTTGAGCCTTGTTGCCGACATTGTTATCATTATTTTTTGTATCCTTAGAGGCTCCGTAGACGTTCATGTGGGTTATGTACGGGTATTGGATAGGTCAATGAACTGTGTTGTAACTTTGTACTCCTGCTTTCTTCTAAGCTATACTGTATGAAATCTTGGAAGCCTAACTATGGTTTAAGGTTGTGTTATAAGATAAGTTATCCATGTTGAATGTGCAATCTCTTAATCGTATTGAGTTGGATAGGAAGTGTTTAATAAGGCTTGCTCAGTTGGATTTGCTCGATTGAGCACCGGTCAGCCTCCCGAGGTTGGGCGCAACATGCCCCCTAGTATTTGAGGTTGATTGAAAAGAAGCTTTGGATACTGTTGAATTCCCCTTAGGTAGCACATAGTTGTTTTCTGAATCTAGTATTCAAGGTTGATTGAAAAGAAGCCTTAGATACCGTTGAATTCCCCTTAGGTAGCACATAGTTGTTTTTCACGTGAAATCCAAGACCATCATCGTCGTGTATGGCTGCGTTTTGTGAGTTTGACATGTTTTAACCTGTGAACAAAAATTCTTGACAAGAACAAGTGTGAAAATAACGTGTGTTATTATAATCAGTACTGAAACAACTACTATTATCTTTATCCCCACGGCGGGCACCAAACTGTTTACCTCGAAAATACGAGTAACTATTAAACTTGTGTTTACCTTGAAAATACGAGTAATAATTAAACTTGTTTGAGGTTTTAAAGATATGTGATTTAGTTCAATACTAATTAAAAACCAAGAAATCTAACATATAAATTAATGAAGTAAGTTGAATCAAACCAATGTTTAAGCAAATAGCTGTGATGGCCTCGAGGTCGGTCAACAAAAACAGTAAGGTAAAAACAATAAAGTTAAGAGACCATTCTAATGAGTAATGAGCAAGAAAGTGAGAGAGTATATTCTTTTGCCAATGATTGATGATCGTTACAAATGATTGGGGTCCCCTTTATATAGTAGGGGAAACCCTAAATAAGGTATACTTCTATTTTTAGTAAGGAATCTTATTAGGATAGCTGTCCAACTACCTAGTACAAATCTGTACAAACTCGTAAATCTATTCTAGAATTTACACCATGATCTTAGGGACATTGCGGGAATTGCTCTTATGTTACAAACTCATAACGACATCATCTCGGGATTGGTCATACTCGACCTTGGTTTTCATCGTGTACCTCGATCTTCAAGCCTTGTACTCCGCCATCGGGCTTGAGCTCGGTCCATTTGGCTCGAGCTTGTTCCATTCTGAACTCGGGCTTGAAGCGACTTTTCGAGCCCATAAAATCGGGCATACCTAATTTCGACCTTATACAAACTGCAGAACTGATATGCGATTGACACATCCGATTTGTAAGCGGAATAGGAGGCGGTATAAATATTTAATGTCTGTATTAAACAAGAAAACTAGGATTTACTGTAATCTTTTCAATATTTGTTAGGAATTCCAGGGTTAGCTGTTTACTTGTATATATACTCAACCACATCAATGGAAGAACCACTGTTTTTATTCCACTCCAAACCTAATTCTCTTTGTATTTTTGGCATGGTATCAGATCCACGACCTTAGACCATCATCTGTATGGTCGAAGATGGTAGTAAAGGAATCAGGCTCAGCGGGAGCAACGCTGGTGATTGAATAAACTAAATAAAGACAATCACTCCTTATGATATAACATCGAATAACAACCATGTAATATTGATAATGCAGGTGCAATTATATCAAAAGGACATAACTATGATGAATGAGCTCGATCCATGAAGAATGCCTTGAAGGCGAGAAAAAAGTTTGGGTATATAGATAGAACGATCAGGAGATCTGATGAGCAGTGATCTCCAGATCTTGAAAATTGGTGGACTATCAACTTATTATTAGTGTCCTGGATATGAAACACAATCGATCTCACTCTGTGTTCAACCATATCATATGAAAGTGGCCGAAGACTTTTAGGCAAGTATTAGAGAACGATTTCATGTGGTTAATGGTCCAACACTACGACAATTAAAATATGAACTTGTTGAATAGAACCAGAAGGGTATGACCATAGTTAATTGCTATAAAAAACTCATGATGTTATGCGAAGTACTTGCTAACTTCGAGCAGATACCGACTTACAAGTGTGAAAAGTGTGTGTGATTTGGGTGCTCACTTAGGAAAGAAAAAGGGAAGAGGAAAAGGTGCATCTCTTTCTGATGGGAAAGGACAAGACCTTGTATAAAACTGTGAGATCGAATCCACTTGCTCAATACTCGATACTGCCTTTGAACAGGGTTTACTTGAAATGTGTACAAGATGAACAACTAAAGATCGTTACCCAAGAAACAAACGAGTGTGGTGAAGTGATGGCCTTTGTTGTACAGGGCGGAACTTCCTATATATGTCGTAGGATGAAAGAGACAAGATTATAGTGTGTTCTTAATGCAAGAGTACATTGCATAAATATGAAAATTGTTTTCAACTTATTGGGTATCTAGTTTGGTGAGAAAACGTCTATGTGGAGACGGGAAGACCAGAGAACGTGATAGAGGACAATAGTAACAATAAAAGGGTGGAATAAATGGGGGACGTGGTCGAGGTGGTGTGAATGCTGCACAAGCCGTAGGAGGAGAAAATCCTGTCGAGGGCATACTAAAGTAGAAAAATCTGGACCTCCGTGACTGAGAAACGAGCAATGATAGACCATTTCTACTATAATGAACAACCAAAAGTTACGTTCGGGTGACAAGATGACCGGTAAGTTTAAGAATATCTCTTGGATCATCGAAACTGAGGCATCTAATCATTATGAAAGGTAGTTAAAAAATTTCACATAATATGTAAAAAAAATACCAAATTGTCTAATTAATTTGCTGAATGGAGCATGTCACGACCCAATCATCCCTCCATGAGATGTCGTGATGGCACCTAGTCTCTACGACTAGGTAAGCCTAACAATTGCAGAAATAACCAAAAAATGAAAGCAAAACCTTAACAAAGATAACTAAATAATAGATAGAAATGCTGCTCGACATATAGCCAACTCTCGAAATATACACAAAATTTTCCCAAGACCCGGACATCATAAGTCACAAGCTTCTAAGATATTGTTTAACAGTATCTATGCATCAATAACTAGAATAAATAAAGGAGGAACAACATAAAATGGATAGAGGGGGGAGGGTCTGAGGTCTACGGACGCGGGCAGATGTACTTTGAAGCCTCCGGAGCAGCAGCAATTACACAACTAATAGCGAGGCTGGTAGAAGGTACCTGGATCTGCACATGAAAATATATGTAGAAGAATAGCATGAGTATACCACAACAGTATCTAGTAAGTGCCAAGCCTAACCTCGACCGAGTAATGACGAGGTCAGATCATGGCCCTACTGATATATATAAACTAAATAAGGCAGAATAAAAATATCGCAGTATAATAAGAGACTGAAATTTAACAAAAACGAAATCACAGAAGAATAACAATACAGTACATAGGAATAACAGCAGAGGATCTCCCGAGATACCGTCTCGTAATCCCAAAAGTAAATGTGCATGGGGATCTCTCGGGATACCGTCCCGTATTCCCAAGTAAATATGCAAGGGATCTCCCTGGATACATCCCGTAGTCCAAAAGTAAATAGGTAGAGGGATCTCCCAGGATACAGTCTTATAGTCACAAAATAAATACGCAGCTCAAAACAATAGAAATAATAATTACAGCAAGAAATCCTATAGTTTAGACTAAGTACAAGTCAAGGAAGAAGCAAGACTCCACTAAGCATGCTGCATAGAGTTCAAATAAGCATTTAATACATGTATACATGCTATTCTAGGCTAAACAGAATAACTACACATGTTGGTGTAACTTAATTAAAGGAAACATATTATTACTTAGTGACAATCGGATTTTATAACAAATAGCCCGTGTACGCACTCGTCACCTCACGTACATAGTGCTCACATTTGACAACAATTCCAAATCCTAAAGGGAGTTCCTCCACACAAGGGTAGGCAAGCCACTTACCTCGAACTAAGCTCAATCAATCGCTAACAATGCCATTTCCATTATTATCCGACTCCGAATGGTCCAAATCTTGCCAAAAGCAATTGCATACCATAAATATAACTATAAGAAACTAATCTATTTAATAAAATCAAGGCTTAAGCAAGAAATTAAAAAATTGCCCCAAAACGTCGATTCGAGCTAACGTCTTGAAACCGGATAAAAGTCAAAAAACATGAACACACATTCACTCACGAGTTCACTCGTACCAAAATTGTCCAGATCTGATGTCTAAATCCGAATCAAAACTTAAAAACTTAGTTGAATAACTTCTCCCATTTTTCCTAAAATTTTCAACCCATATCCGAAATTAAAGGATGGAATTAATGATAGATTAGTGGGATATAACTAAAATCAAGTGTAAAATCATTACCCAATCTATGTCTCTAAAAATCTCGTCCAAATCCAAGCTCTCTATCTCAAGTTTTGATAAAAATGGCCAAACTCTCGATTCTAAAATATTTAATACTACCCAGGCATTCCTTCTTCGCGAACGCGGATGAACCCTCACGTTCGTGAAGCAAAAACTTACTTCGGCCCAAATCCTTCATCGCCAATGCGATGCCCTTATCATGAATGTGAAGATCACCCAGATTGACCCTATGCGAATGCGGGACCATCATCGCGAACACGTAGGCAAAAAGGCCAAGGGACCCAGTGGACCAACTTCTTCTACGCGAACGCGAGACTCTCACAGTAAATGCGTAGATTTATAACCTCAGAGATTTGTGAATGTGGGACCAACATCACGAATGTAAAGCATAAAATTTCACCTGCCTCCAATTCTTCTTCGCGAACGCGAGACTCCTCTTGCGAACGCGAAAAAAGAAACAAGAACTGGAGAACACTAGAACATCTGTAATTTTTCCTAAGTACAAAATGATATGTTAACCACCCGAAATCAACCCGAAGCCCCTAGGAACTCAACCAATCATACCCACAAGTGCTAAAACACCATACAAACTTAGTTAAACCATCAAAACACATCAAACAAAAACAAAGATACGAATCACCCTCCAATCCAAACTTAATGAACTTTGAAACTTCAAACCTCTACAACTGATGTTGAAACCTATGAAACCACGTCCGATTGACCTTAAATTTTGCACATAAGTCATATTCAACTGTACGAACCTTCTCCAACTTATGGGATCGGAATCCGACACCGATATCAAAAAGTTCGCTTCCGGTCAAACTTCCCAAAAATTTGACTTTCGCCATTTCATGCCTAAATCAACTACAGACCTCCAGTTCACCATTCGAACACTCTCCTAAGTCAAAAATCGCCCAACGGATCTAACGAAATTGACGAAACTCCATTCTGGAGTCGTCTTCACATAGTTCCAACTACGATCAAAATCCTGAGACTTATGCTTCCGTTTTAAGGACTAAGTGTCCCAAAAATCTTCGAAACCAAAAACAAAACCTTCCAGTAAGTCACATAAGAAGAAAAAGATATAGGGGAAACAGTATATAGGGGATCAGAGCTATTACTCTAAAACGACCGGCTGGGTCGTTACATCCTCCCCCTTTTAAAACAATCGTTCGTCCTTAAACAAGTATAGAGACATACCTAAATCTGTGAAAATATGTGGATAATGGTTGTGCATATCATGCTCGGTCTCCCAAGTTGCCTCCTCGACCGGCTGATATCCTCGGTCTACCATCACACATGCATAGATCATATCCTCTAGTATCTGAATAGTGCGCTCGAACTGTCCATCTATCTTAGGGTGAAATGTTGTGCTCAACTTAACTCGAGTACCTAAATCCTGTTGTATGGCCCTCCAGAATTGTGATGTAAACTGCTTACCCCAGTTAGAGATGATAGATACTAGCACGCCATGAAGCGTGACAATCTTGAGGATATAAACTCGAGCCAGCTACTTGAAAGAATAAGTAGTCAACACAAGAATGAAATGAGCTGACTTGGTCAGCCTATCCACAATCACCCAAACTGCATCAAACTTCTATTGAGTCTGTGGAAGCCCAACAACAAAATCTATAGTGATTCGCTCCTATTTCCACTCTGGAATCTCTACTTCTAAAGTAATCCCCCTCGCTGCTGATGCTCATACTTCACCTGTTGGCAATTTTGATACCGAGCTACATATTCCACTACGTCTTTCTTCTTTCTCCTCCACCAATAATGATTCCTCAAGTCGTGATACATCTTTGTGGCACCCAGATGAATGGAGTACCGTGTACAGTGAGCCTTCTGAAGAATCAACTCACACAATCCAAATACATTGGGCACATTGCCTACCTTGAACCCTCAATGCACCATCATTTCCAATAGTGACCTCCTTAGTATCACCATTCTTAACCGTGTCCTTAAGGACAAATAGATAGGTATCATCATACTGACGCTCCCTGATACGATCATAAAGAGAAGACTAGGAGACCACACAAGCCAAAACTCTACTCGGCTCAGAAATATCCAATCTAACAAACTGGTTGGCTAAGGCTTGAACATCCAATGCCAATGGCCTCTCTGTTGCTGGTAGATATGTTAAGCTCCCCAAACTCTCTGCCCTGCGACTCAAGGCATCTTCCACCATATTGGCCTTCCTGGGATGGTATAGAATAGTGATATCATAATCCTTAAGCAGCTCTAACTACCTCCGCTGATGCAAGTTAAGATCCTTCTGCTTGAACAGATGCTGCAAACTCCGGTGATCAGTTTATATCTCATAAGGGACACAGTACAAATAGTGCCTCCAAATCTTCAAGGCATGGACAATAGTTACTAACTCAAGGTCGTGGACATGATAGTTCTTTTTATGCATCTTCAGCTATCTGGATGCATAGGCAATCACCCTATGGTCCTACATCAACACCGCGCTAAGACCAATCTGTGATGCATCACAATAGACAGTATAAGACCCCAAACCTGTAGGCAATACCGATACTAGGGTTGTAGTCAAAGTTGTCTTGAGCTTTTGAAAGCTCTCATCACACTCCTCAGTCCACCTGAACGGACGCCCTTCTGGTTCAGTCTGGTCATATGTGCTGCAATAGATGAGAAACCCTCTACAAATAGACAATAATATTTCGCGAAACCAAGGAAATTCTGGATCTCTATAGATGAGGAAGGTCTAGGCCAACTCTGTATTGCATCCACCTTCTTCAGATCCTTCTTGATCCCCTTAATCAACGCTATGTGGCCCAAAAATGCCACTGAATCTAACCAGTACTCACAATTTTAAAATTTTGCATATAACTTCTTTTCTCTCATGGTCTGAAGCATATTCTTGAAGTGCTGCTCATGATCCTCTCGACTCCGGGAGTACACTAAAATTTCGTTAATAAACATAATGACGAATAAATCAAGATAGGGTCAAAATATACTATGCATCAAATGCATAAATGCTGCCGAGGCATTGGTTAGCCCAAATGAAATCACAAGGAACTCCTAATAACCATACCGAGTCCTGAAAGCAATCTTTGAGATATCTGACACCCGAATCTTCAACTAATGATAAATTGAATGCAAGTCGATCTTGGAAAACATTCTATCACCCTATATCTGATCAAATATGTCATCAATACGAGGCAAAAGATACCTGTTCTTCATTGTAACTTTGTTCAACTAATGATAATCAATGCACATACGCATGAAACCATCCTTCTTCTTCACAAACAAGACTGGGGCACCCCAAAGTGATACATTAGGTTGAATGAAGCCCTTATCAAGCAATTCCTGCAACCATGCCATCAAATCCTTCAACTCAAGAGGAGCCATACGATATAGAGTAATACAGATGGGCTGAGTGTCCGGTAACAAATCAATACCAAAGTCGATATTTCTGTCGGGCGGCATGCCCGGTAGATCAGTTGGAAATATATCAAGGAAAGCCCTCACTACTAGGACTGACTCAACTGTAGGGGTATCAATACTAATATCTCTCACATAAGCTAGATACACGTCACACCCCTTCTCAACCATTCATTGAGCTTTAAGAAATGAAATAATTCTACTAGGAGTGTAATTTAAGGTACCCTTCCACTCTAATCATGATAAGCTTGGCATAGCCAGCATCATGGCCATGGTGTGACAATCAAGACTAGCATAATCGGGCGACAACTAGTCCATGCCCAAGATAATATCAAAATTTACCATACTTAATAATAATAAATCGGCCATGGTCTCAAAACCACTAATAACAACCAAACACAACCGATATACATGGTCAACAATAATAGAATCTCCCACTGGTGTAGACACATAAATAGGAGAACTTATAGAATCACAGGATACGCCCAAATACGGAGCAAAATAAGATGACACATAGGAATAAGTGGAGCTTGGATCAAATAAAACCAACACATCTCTGTGATAGACCGGAACAATACCTATAATGATAGAGTTAGAGGCATCTGCCTATGTACGAGTAGGAAGCGCATAGTATCTGGCTTGGCCTTCTCCCAGGGCAACTTCTACTTCCCCGACCTCCGTATCAAGTTGGCTAAGCTGGTGGAGTGGTAGTTAGTGTTATAATCATAGCCTGAGGACTTGGTGGGGCACGTGGTGCTGGAGAAGTCTACGGAGGTGCACCCATCCTAAGTCTGGGGTGATCCTTTACCATATGGCGAGTGTCGCCACACTCAAAACAAGCTCTTAGAGGGTGTGGTTGTTGTGGCTGGCTCAGGCTAGGTCTACTGGACTGAACGCTAAAAGCACCCTATATAGGAGGCACACTAGATATTGGTGGTGCATAATAAGGCTCCTAGGACCTAGGAGTAGCCAGAATATCACTGGTGGCTGGAAGCGCTGAATGAATAAGGCGGCTCATATAGACCACCATGTTGAACTGCAGCTGGGGCACAAGTACCAGTATAAGTGCTAGACTCTCAAGACCTCTTGGCCTCTCTCTCTCTCCTCTCTCTCCCGAGCAAGCATGCCCTCCACTCTCCTAGCAATACTCACAACCTGGTGGTACGAGATATCCATCTCCAACTCCCGAGACATGCTAATCCCGATGCTGGGATAGAGCCATTTATAAACCGATGGACCCTCTCTCGACCTATAGAAATCGAGGTTGGTATATGTCTAGTCAAATCACTAAAACAAACTGCATACTATAACATATCCATAGCACCCCGGCGCAACTGCTCAAACTCGGCGTGCCATGCATCTCTGATACTCTAGGGAACATACTCCATCAAAAGCATATCCGAGAACTGAGTCCAAGTAAGTGAAGCTACCTAAGCCGGACTGTTCAACTCATAAGCACACCACCACTAATAAGATGCTCATCTAAGCTGGAACACAGTCAAAGAAACCCCACTCGACTCCGCTACTCCCACAGTATGGAGAATACGGTAGCACTCCTTAAGAAAACCCTGGGCATCCTCTAACTCCATGCCACTAAAAGTAGGAGGGTGGTACTTCTTGTACCTCTCGAGCCTACGCTGCTCCTCCTTAGAAACTGTTGTCCTGCCCTCAGGCTGAACTGGGGCTCCTAGTGGCACCGATATAAACTCTAGAATCTGATCGACCTGAACTTGCTACTCTAAGGTACGGGCAGCAAGAGTTTGTGCTCCTCCCCTGGTCTGAGATATGGCAGGAGCAAGGGGAATCAACCCTGCCTATGCTAGATTACTGAACATGCTCAGGAACAGTGCAAGGGCCTCCTAAAGAGCTAGTATAGTAGTAGGCTTCTCAGGTGCTTGCTCTCCAATTAGAGCTATTGGTGTCTCCTTTGTGGAAGCTCGTGCGCGTTCTCTGGCTGCACCACATGGACTTCCTCGGCCTCTACCCCAGCCCCGGCCTCTGGCGACTTTAGCAGAGGGTGCAGGTGCCTGGTCATCTGATCCAGTTGTAGGTGTCCTCACCATATGTGAGAGAATAGGAGACAGAAATTTTAAATTTCAAAGTCAACAATTTCGTACGACAAGGAATCAAAAGAAGTGAAATGTTCCTAACAGTTCCATAGCCTTCCAAAGATAAGTAAAGACGTCTCCATATCGATCCGTGAGACTCTACTAAACCTTCTTGTGACTCACGACACCTATGAACCAAGAGCTCTAATACCAACTTGTCACAACTTAATCCTCCCACTGTGAGATGTCGTTACGGCACCTAGTATCTATGACTAGGTAAGCCTAACATTTGCAGAAATAACCAAAAATGAAAGCAAAACCTTAACAACTAACAACAACAAATAATTAAATAACTGATAGAAATGCCGCTCGGCATATACAATAACCAACTCTCAAAATATACACAAAACTCCCCAAGACCCAGAACATCATAAGTCGCAAGCTTCTAAGATTTTGTCTAACTGTATCTATACATCAATAACCAGAATAAGTAAAAAGGAGGAACAATATAAAAGGATGGCGGGAGGGGGGGTCCAAGGCCTGCGGATGCGGGCTGATATATCCTAAAGTCTCTGAAGCAGCAGTAAGTACGCTACTAATAGTGAGGCTGGTTGGAGGTACCTGGATCTGCACACGAAAATATGTGACGAAGAGTAGCATGAGTACACCATAATGACACCCAGTGAGTGCCAAGCCTAACCTCAGCCGAGTAGTGACGAGGTCAGGTTAGGGCCCTACTGGTATATATCAGTTAAATAAGGCAGAATAAAAATATCGTACTATAATAAGAGACTGAAATTTAACAAAATGAAATCACAGAAGAATAGCAGTACAATACACAAGAATAACAGTAGGGGATCTCCCGAGATACCGTCTCGTAGTCCCAAAAGTAAATATGTTGGGGGATCTCCCGGGATACTGTCCTGTAGTCCAAAAGTAAATATGTAGGGGGATCTCTCGGGATAGCGTCACGTAGTCCCAAAGTAAATATGCAAGAGGATCCCTCGGGATACCGCCCCGTAGTCACAAGCTAAATACACAGCTCAAAATATAGAAATAACAGTAATAGTAAAAAAATCCTACAGTTTAGACTAAGTACAAGTCAAAGAAGAAGCAGGAATCCAATAAGCATGCGGCACAAAGTTCAGATAAGCATTTAAGACACGTAGACATATAACTCAATTAAAATGGAAGAAGTTATTACTCAGTAACAATCGGATTTTACAACAATAGCCCGTGTACACACTCGTCACCTCACGTACATGGCTCTCACATATCACAACAGTACCAAATCCTAGGGGGAGTTCCCCCCACAAGGTTAGGCAAACCACTTACCTCAAACCAAGCTCAATCAATCAGTAACAATACTTTTGCGATGATTATCCAACTCTGAATGACCCAAATCTATCCAAAAGCAATTACATACCATAAATATAAATATAAGAAACTAATCTAGTTAATAAAATCAAGGCTTAAGCAAGAAATTAGGAAATCGCCACAAAAAGTCGACCCGGACCCACATCTCGGAATCGTGTAAAGTCACAAAATATGAGCACCCAATCACTCACGAGTTCTATCGTACCAAAATTATTCAAATCGGATGTCAAAATCTCAATCAAAACTCTAAAGAACTTCTCCCATTTTTCCAAATTTTTTTAACCCAAATCCGACATTAATGGATTGAATTGATGATAAATTACGTGGATATAACAAAAATAAAGTGTAGAATCATTACCCAATCGATATATCTGAAAATCCCTCAAAATATCATCTAAATCCAAGCTATGTATCTCAAATTTTGATAAAAATGGCCAAACCCTCGATTTTGAAATGTTTAATACTTCCTAGGCATTCCTTCTTTGTGAACGTGGACGAACCCTCGTGTTCGCGAAGCTCAAACTTTCTTCTGCCCAAAATCCATCATCGTGAATGTGAAGATCACTCATCTTAACCCTACGCAAATGTGGGACCAACATCGCGAATGCATAGGCAAAAAGGCCTGGGGACCCAGTGGACCAACTTCTTCTACAAGAACGCGGGACCCTCATCGCAAACGCGTAGACTTATAACCTTAGAGCTTAGCGAATGCGGGACCAACAGAGCGAATGTGAAGTATAAATTTCACCTGCCTCCAGATCCTCTTCGCAATGCAAGACTCCCCTCACGAACACGAAGAAGGAAACCAGAACTGGACAACACTAGAAAATCAATTTTTCCTAAGTCCAAAATGATCCGTTAACCACCCAAAATCAACCCGAGGCCCTTAGGACCTCAAGAAACACACTTACAAGTCCTGAAACACCATAAAAACTTAGTCAAGTCCTCGAAACACATCAAACAACAACAAAGACATGAATCACCCTCTAATCCAAACTTAATGAATTTTGAGACTTTAAACCTCTACAACTGATGCCGAAACCTATCAAACCATATCCGATTGACCTCAAATTTTTCACACAAGTCATATTAAACCTTACAAACCTACTCCAACTTTCAGAATCAGAATCCAACCCCGATATCAAAATGTCCATTTCTGGTCAAACTTCCCAAAAATTCGACATTCACCATCCAGACACACTCCCAAGTCCATAATACCCAATGAAGCTAATAGAACTGACAAAACTCCATTCTGGAGTCATCTTCACATCCAACTATGGTCAAAATCCTAAGATTAAAGCTTCTGTTTTAGGGACTGAATATACAAAAATACTTTGAAACCAAAACTAAAACCTCCCGGCAAATCACATAAGCATAAAAAGATGCGGGGGAAATAGTAAATAGGGGATTGATGCTATTACTCTGAAGACAATCAGTCGGGTCGTTACATCCTCCCCCTCTTAAAATAATCGTTCATCCTCGAGCGAGCATAGATACATACCTGAATTGGTGAAAAGATAAGGATAACGGCTGCGCATATCATGCTTGATCTCCCAAGTCGCCTCCTCGACTGGTTGACCCCTCCATTGAACCTTCACTGAAGTAATGTTCTATGACCTCAGCTTCCGGACCTGCCTGTCCAAAATAGCCACCAGCTTCTCTATATAAGATGGATCCTTGTCCAACTAGACTAAGCTGAAATCCAACACATAAGACGGATCACCGTGATACTTCTGGAGCATAAAAACATGGAATACCGGATGAACTCATAAACACACTTGCATTAATTATTATTCTAACAATAGGATGGAATAACTCTGCCTACTAGAGCTTTCTTTGTTCTTTCCTATACCAAATGTAATGATATTCCAGTCAGTTTATATATTTAAGCTCCATTCTCTATTTGATGCTTCATGTATGCTTATTTGTTATTTTTTTTAACTTGATAGATGGTTGGTTTTATTTCGGGAATGTTTTGGAATAAATTAGAACACTTAGTTCTATGGTTGGGAGCTTAAATTATAAGAGTTGATTGAGGTTTGGCTTTTATGTAAATGACCTTGTAATGGAGTTTTACAGGTTTCAATAGGTTCATATGCTGATTTTGGACTTGAGAGAATGTCCAAATTTGGATTTGAAGGTTTGGAAGGTTTATAGGTTTGACCAAGAGTTAACTTTGATGCTATCAGGCTCGAATTGTTTTTTCTGGACTTGGAATAGGATTTTTATGTTATTTGAAACTTGTGTTCAAAATTTATGGTCATTTCGAGATTGTTAGCCATGGTTCAACATTAGTTTTAAATTTTTATTAGTTTATTAATCTTGAATTGAGGTGTGATTTATGATTTTGATGTTCTTTTGTACAATTTATGACGTCAAGTAGGTCTGTATTATGATTTGGGACTGGTTGGTATAAATTGAACAGGGTCCCAAAGGGCTCGTGTGTGTTTTGAATGGATCCTAGATCATTTTGGAGCTAGTTGACAGTTCTGGTTTTGTGTTTTCGCACCTACAGGGTATGGTGCACCGGTGCAGACTGGTAAGTGCAAATGTGAAGGATGGCTAGGGCAGGAGAGGTTCACAGATGTAGAGATGTTTGCGCACCTGCGAGATTGCAGATACAGAGTGTTGGGCACATAAGTAGAGAAGCCAGGCTTGGGGGAATTGCATAGAAGCAGGCTCTTTGTCGCCCCCACGATATCGTAGTAGTGGAGTAATGCTCCGTAAATGCGATAGGTCGGGGACTCAAGTGAAGCTCGCAGAAGCGAGACTTCGATCGTAAATGCAATTTTGTAGAAGCAAAAAAATGGACTGCAAATGCGAGATCACTGGGCAGAATATATTTTGATCAATAGTTTGTCTTCATTTATAATATTTTGAGATTGGAAGCTCAGATTGTTAAGAGACTTTCACCCACTTGGATTGGGTAAGTGCTCTTCACTTGGATTTAATTTTATGCATGATCCTATCATTGATTTTTGGCTTTTGGTTTGTGAAATATAGGGGAGAAGATTGAGATTTTTGTTTGGAGAATGAATATTTGAGATTTGAACCCCGATTTGGAGTCAGATTTGGATGAAACTTGTATATTTGGACTCGTTTTGGTATGGGTGATCGAGATTTGACTAGTGTTTGGTTCTGGGGTGTGAGCCTAGATTGAAATTTTTTTATTGGAAATATATTAGATCTTTATCACTTAGAAATGATTTTTAGAGTCGTGTTTGATATTATTGAGCCATTTAGAGGTCGACTCACGTGGGAAGGGATTTTTAGACTATGATTCATGCGCTTTGAGTGAAGTATCTTTATGTCGTTACCAAGTATGGGGAAATACTTCTTGATATGCCCCACCTCTTCACACTAAACAACCTTGAGCTGAGAATGGATGTTGAATCTGAGGGTGTGTCTGATAACCTGAGTACCCACTAGAAGAACCCTAGACTGAAATAGTACGGTAGGAACTCTGCGCTGGTAATGCACTAAATGAAGAGTGAACCGGAGTGCCACAACCAGACTGATATGGTGGATAGTCTTCTAGAATGTCCTCTCCTAGAATAATCTCTACCTCTAAATGAGGTACCACTGAAATTGCCGAAATGTTAGGGACTCCAGCCCCTCATCACCGTGGCCTCCCTGCTGTGACCCTGAATGCACTCAATCCTCTGTGCTATATTTACAGCCTAAAGAAATTTAGTCCCATTATTTGCCTCCCTCATCATAGATATCTTGATACCAAAATTCAACCCCTCAATGAACCCCATCACCTTCTTAACCTTGGTGGGGATAGAAAATGTTGCATGATGGCATAGCACATTGAATCTCATCTCATACTCGGTCACAGACAAATGACCTTACTGAAGGTGCTCAAACTGGCCATGCATGTTCTCCCTCTTGGTAATGAACTTCTCTAAGAAAAGATGTGAAAGCTAACTCTAAGTGAGTGTAAGTCACCCTGATGGCCTGCTACAGCTCATATAAGTGCCACCACCTCTTGGCTGGCCCCTTGAGTAGAAAAGCAATAAAATTAACCCCATTCGATTCAACCAAACCAAGATTCTACAGAATATCCTAACAACCATCTAAGAAATCATGTGCATCTACCAAAGGATCACCATCAAACTGTGAAGGACCTATCTTCCTGAACCAGTCAAACCTCTTTTGATTATCCTCAAACATAGCAACCTCTACTACTGTCCTAACAACAACTACGAGAGGGCACCCTACAACCGATGCCACTCCTTGCATATGACAACCTACTTAAGAGTGTGAGTAGCGGGAGTCTGTGCCCCTCCCCTGACCTTAAAAGTAAAAGCTGCCACAAGAAGTACTTTGGTTTGTGCCAATTCGTACACAAGTCCAACCAAACGAACAAGAGCATAATAAATTACTGGGGTAGCAATAAACCTCTCCAGGACTTATTTGGTCCAACTAACTAACCTTGATCAAAACCTTGATCCTCAACCAGACTTACTGGTGGCTCCATAGTGGCTGCTCTAGAAGGAACTCTAACTACGACACGTTCTCCACCATGCCACTGCCTCGCCCTAGCCTGAGGTGCCGGTGCCTTCCCAACTGCTCCCCATGCACGTGTTCTAACCATCTATGAGAGAATAGAAATACAAGAATTTAAACTTCAGCTCAATAAAGTTGCACGTTAAAGAATGAAAGAAAGGGATGTTTCCTAGCATCGTATAGCCTCTCAGAAATAAGTACAGATGTCTCTGTACTAATCCAGAAGACTCTACTATACTTGATCATGACTAGTGAGACCTACACATCCTAAAGATCAGATACCAACCTGTCACGCTTGAAATTCTGCTTTGTGCTATGATGGTACCCAGCCGTACTTGCTAAGCAAGCCAACTCCCAAAAACAAAAAATATAATCCAAATTCCTTTAATTAACATAGTCATTTCACAAATAAAGTCAGAAATAGTCTCTAAGAAGTAAACTAGCTGATATAGTGACAACATGGCCTAAACACGGCCAGTACAGCATAACCCCTAAGATTTGGTAGCACAAGTACATGAGAAAATACCGAATAGATACAATTCTGAAAACATGAAAAGCATTGTCTGAAATAATAAAATAGATGAGGAATAGTAAAAGGACAGGGACTCGGGCACGACAAAAGAAAATTCATGGAGTGCATATCATCCTAAGTCTCCGTGCACACCTATGCTCAATCAAGAGGCTTCTCTAGCACCTACCCGAGGATCTGCACAAAAGGAATAAGTGTAGTATAATTATACCATAATCAGTACGTAGTAAGTATCAAGTCTAACCTTGCAAAAGTAGTGCCGAGGCTATAGACATAAAGATACTTACAACACAGATATAAATAACAGAACTTAGAACATAAATAGTAAATAACCTCATAAAAAAGTAGCAAAGATATCAACGGTCGAAAATATAAGGCATGTTTTTTTTAGGTCAAGAGATAATAACAGCGCCTCTCAAATATAACATTTAAAGACAGCATACTTCAATCAACGGAGTTGAGGCTCCCAACTAGCATATATAGATGACATATAACAATTACCATCTAAACGAGAGCTTCTAAATGAGTCAAGTATATCTATATATGATCAAACTTTATCTTAACATAAATGGTGCAAGATCCATGTATTATGATACAAAATCTATGTATAACCATAACCTGGTACAAAATCCATATATCTACCATGCTTACAGGGGCCAAAGTAACATGGTAATCACTTGATTATAGGGGGACGAATCCTTATCCAAGCACAACAAAAAGCTTGATAACTCATATATAATCAAATATCTGATCATCATGTCTCGCGTGTCATAACTGCATTTCCTCCGCACGACCTTATCTTTCATGCCAAACTTCTCAATCGATATCAAGTTTCCATATACAAGATGGATGCATATGCACAATAATCATAGATTTAAAACATACATAAGGACAATAAAAATCATGCAGATATGTGCTTATGGAATTTCTATATGACTGCAGATATTCATGCAATTCAAAATATTAAAAATAAGTTCTCATGACTTCATAAATAATCATAAACCTAGGCATGATCTTTAACATGAATAAGAGAGCGAACATAGTCATATAAGGAAAATAAATCACAAATCTAATGAGCATGTCATGACATGAAATTCCAACCACGGGCATGTGATGGCGCTAATATCCATTTGCTAGGCAAGCCAACGTTAGCTGAAGAATTAATAGAATTTTAAAGATTTAAAAGCAGATTAGTATTAACGACTGATAAACTCTGTAATACATGTAATAAATGCAAAACTAATGCAGTCTATAGTAATCCCAAAGTCCGGAGTCACAAGTAAATGAGCGACTAGAATACTAAAAATATGGTTTGAAATGAAATATAACTGTATGAAAATAGATAAATAGTAAAATATGATAGAAGGTGACTTCAAGGAGTGAAAATGTTGTGCAACTCTACCTCAAGTCTCATGAACGAGTTGGATCTGGGTAATCTCCTCTATACACCTCTAGGACCAACACTGGGATCTGCATAAAAAGTGCAAAAGTGTTGTGTGAGTACAACCGACCCCATATACTCTGTAAGTGTTGAGCCTAACCTCGACGAATTAGTAACGAGTCTATGACAAGGCACTCACTACAAATATGTATGAAGGATGAATTGAAGGCAACAAAAATATAGAGAAAGCGAATAAACTTATAAGAACAGGACCTGAAGGTTATCTAACAGAGGGCCCCATAATAACATCAACTCATAACCTCATATAATAGTACCGAAATAGAACCACAGCTATAAACAATTACAACACACCATAACCCATTGTGGCGCGCAACGCGATCCCAATATCATTATAATATATGTTGCAGCATGTAACCCCATCCCAATTTCATATCAATATCTGTTGCGGCATATTACCCGATCTCGTTATCAATCCTTTCATTTCTATTGTGACACACAACTGATTCCCAATATCAATTCACTATCACTAACAACTCAACACAACCAATCCTTAAATCTCAACACAAAATGGTACTAAAATGGATAGAACACCAAGGATCTACGAGTACAAATAGAGAATAACCAACATCTTCTATTGTTAAACCTCGATAAAACATTAAGGCAAGAATAGCCAAAGGACTTACACAATCAAATATAACTTAGTAAAGTGTAACAAGTAAGGTAAACACAATAAAGGCAAGTAAAGGCATGAAACACTGAAGATATATAATTAATACATGTAGGATCATATAGCAGTTAAATAGATGTTGTTTGAGAAATGAATTTACCAAAATGGTAACAACTAAATGATATATACCAAATAAGGCATGAACAACAAGTAAGAACATGTAGCAATCAAATCATGAAACGAGATTTAACATAGAATAAATAGTGAGATAAAGGTAAATAGCCCAACCGAATGCTTTAACCCATGACAATGCATATACACATGCATCTCGAATATATGCTATCCCCACACATAATTCACGTAGCAAATAGACCAATAAGTCCTAATTCTCAAGTCAAAGTTAGACAAGACACTTACCTCTTTTCACAACTAAATAAACAACCAATCACGGCCTTGCCTTTTGAACAAGCCTCCAAACAAACTGAATCTAGCCAATTACCATCCAAACAATTCAAAACAAGCTTAAGAAACTACCCACGGATGAAAAATCTTCAATTTTGATCATTTTTTAAAGTGTCAAGAAAAGTCAACCCCAGGGACGCTTGGTCAAAATACAAGATTCGGACCAAATCTCGATTACACATTCACCCTCAAGCACGAATTTGTGATTTGCTTCTCATTCGACCTCTATTTGAGGTCTAAAACTCAATTTTATAAATTTCCTAAATCTACCCAAAACCCCTAATCTCTACCTTAGAATCCATGGATTTGATGATGAAATTCATGGAAAAGTAATTGAAAAATGGTTAAAGTTGCTTACCAATAAATTTGGGAAGAAAATATTTTTCAAAAATAGCCTCTAGTGTAATTAAGGTTTAAAAATAGTGTAAAATAAGCAAAGTCCCGACTTTCCCATCTTTCACATAGCTGCAGACGTCGCAATTGCGAACACTTGTTTGCAATTATGATGTCTACAAATGTGAAACACTGATCGCAAATTCGATCAGTTCACCAAACATATATAGTAACAAATTCGACCAAACATTCGCATTTGGGAAGGACACCCCTTCACATATGTGGTCCAAACTTTTCAAATGCGAAGTTATTCTGCCTAGTACGGTGTCGTAAATGCGACTCCAGGACCATAAAAGTGATCCCAGACAAGATCACAAAAACAAATAATTTTTCGCGAATGTGAACCCCAGCGCCTAGTTCCCTCTTCGCATTTGCGAGCCTGATATCACAATTGCGGGCTTTTTTCACAATCATTCACAAAATATGCAAAAATGCGCTCGGGTTACCCGGGACCCTAACCAAATATGCGTATAAGTCCAAATATATCGTACGAACCTACTAGAATCATGAAAACACCGATCGGAGGTTGTTTACCAAGAATGTTGACCGTGGTCAACTCAACCTTTATTTTAAGTCAAAAATCACATTTTTTACAAAAACAATTTATGTAAAAGCTTTTCGAAAAATGACAAGGGCCGCGCACGCAATCCAATAAATATAAAATAAAGCTATGAGAGGTCTCAAAATATAAAAATTAGGGCGAGTAACTGAATGACTTGTCAGGTCATCACATTCTCCACCTCTAAAAGAAACGTTCATTCTCGAACGGACATAAAACTGTACCTAGTCTAGTAAAAAGGTGGGGGTATCTCATCTGTATATCATACTCAGACTCCAATGTAGCCTCCTCGATTGGCTGACATCTCCATTGCACTTTCACAGAAGGAAAATTCTTATATCTAAATTTACGAACCTGGTGGTCTAAAATAGCTACAGGCTCTTCCTCATACGTCAAATTTTCGTCAAACTACACCGTGCTGAAGTAAAAATATATGAGCTATACTCATGGTACTTTCGAAGCATGGAAGCATGAAATGCTGGATGTACCCATGCTAGGCTATGAGGTAATGCAAGCCTATAAGAAACCTTACCAACTCTCTCCAAGATCTCGAACAAGCCAATAATCCTCGGGCTCAACTTTCCCTTCTTTCCAAACCGCATCATGCCTTTCATAGGCGATACTTGAAGAAGAACCTTCTCACCCGTCATGTAGGCCACATCTCGAACCCTTTGGTCCGTATAATTCTTCTATCTAGACTAAGCTATACGAAGTCACTCTTGAATCACCTTACTATTTTCCAAAGCATCACAAACCAAATCAGTGCCCAACAATCTAGACTTACAGGTCTCAAACCAACCAATCGGCGAATGACATTACCTCCCCTACAAGGTCTCATACGGAACCATCTAGATTCTTGGATAATAGTTGTTGTTGTAGAAAAATTCCACTAGAGGTAAATCAGGTCCCACTGACCCCTGATGTTCTAAACGTCAATTCCAAAAAATAGGGGGGGTGATTTGTGTGGTAACTAATTTTTGCTCTAGAAGAACCTGGTTCTTCTAGGTGTACTTTCTACTACTGTTTGCGGAATTAAAAGTACATAAAATAAAAAACACAGAGATTTTTACATGGAAAACATCTGGCTCAAAAGGTGAAAAAACCACGACATACTACTCAGTAGGATTTTCCCAAACTTCCACTAAAATCACTGAGCCAAAACAGCATTTACAAAACTCTTTGTAATCCTAAGGATTAACTCTAATCCCTGTGTAGCAACCAGCCTCTAACTGTTGTGACAACTTCAAGTTAACTCTAACTTGAACACTCTAGGTACCTAATACAATTGCTTCTATGAAAGCTAAAAGGTACAATATGAAAACACCTACTACAATTGAATTAGAAATAAAGAAAGACACATAAAACTATTTATGGAGCTTGTTCTTCAATGTGGTTCATGTAGCTTCAGGTTTGCACACTTGAATCACACACGAATTGCTTGCAAAAAGCCTTGCTATTTTGCTTTCAATTCACGTTTAACTTCTACGTTTTTGTTCAAACTCTTTAATGTGAGAACATCCTGTAATTTATAAAGTTAGTAGATGAAGAAATAACTAGAGTTCTGACGCAACTCTTCCTTGGTGGAAGAGTTCTAGTTGATTTCAACTTCTAACTCCTTCCCTATCTTGAATTGTGTTCTCTTAAGGACTCCTTCTCCTTATCAATTATGCAACATTTTCGATCAGGAGATATTAAATACTCCAAGTTAAGCTTATCTCCTTCACGTGAACCCACATGCTCGAATCTGCCCGTTTCTGTGCACCTGAGTGATGGACCTGGTTCATCCTCAGTTCCTTTGTCAGTCTCCAAAACTAACCTTTTCTTGGGCCAACAAATTCCCCTTTTTGATGATGACAAACTCTATTGTTTTCTTAAGCTTAGGCCATATTTCAACTCAGCTCAACATCAACACAATGTTAGAAACATTTTTCCTTTTTATCACTTATTATCAAGGACCATGTATATTAGGTTATAAACATCACTGTTCAAAGTGTAAACATCACTTGTTTAAAGCACAACCTTTTTCCCCCTTTTGGCATCAACGAAAAGTTGCATAAAAAATGTGAGATAACCGGATTGTAAAGCTTACTCATGGCCACTGGGGCTACTTCAAATGCAAACATGGATTAATCATCATAGAGCAAACTAAGAATTTCAACCATCAAAGAGATATAAACAAACAGTTAGAGAAAAAACAATGAATTTCATTGATGATTGATAAGATTCTACCACAAAGCATAATAAGAAATAAAAATAGTAAAAACATGAGCAAAAGAAATGAAACGTTCCGAACTGGGTCACTGGTTGATCTACACTAGGCTATGATTTAAGGCTTGGAAGAGGTAGGGGCATGGTTATTTGCTTGGAGAAGTTTCAGCATGTCTTAAAGAGTTCCATCATTCTTCTCCTTTTCCTTGCAAGTTCAATTATGAGAACATCTTTCTCAAATTCTACCTAACCAATCGTGTCTTCAGCCTTGCTATCTCAATATCCTTTGCCTCACTCTCTTGTACCAAGACTCTAACTTTGCTATTGGTAGGTGTTTGTTTAGATGAACCAGGTTCATTAAGAATGAAATTGACTTCATAATCGCAAGCAAGTAGAGTATTAACCCCACTTCTTCACAGTTACATTAAAATGTGCAGCACAGTTGTGGGAATGAAACCATAGGGAATGGCATGAGTTTTGGTACTTTTGATAACCCTATCAGTAGGTTCGCGAGGGTTTCCTGTTCAGATGGAACAGGTTCATCTATATTTTTTCAAGTTGAACCAACCCCTCAGCTGCTTTGCCAAACCCACTTCCCCCTGTTTTGCTCACACTCTCTTCTATTTCACTAAATTCCTCTCCCCAAACAACCATTGCATCAGTTTCTTTTGTTAGACCAACAGGAGTGGGTGAAGAATCAACCACTCTTGTCCCCTCTCCCCTCATAGTACTCCTAGAGCCCTTGCTCTCCTTTTTTTCATTTTTGCCACCAACTTCTCCAGATTATGTAGTCTCAACACCTGCTATACATCCTACAAATCTATTCTCCAAATTTGCAGCAACTTTAGAAATTGTCTCAGGAGAAACTTTAGAATCAGAAGATACCTGTTCAATTTTGAAAGACCTACTTTCTTCCCCCTTAGTAGCAAACCTAAATAAATCTTCAGATTTCTAGGATTCTTCTTCCCTACCTACTTTCAATTTCTTGTTTATTTTCTTGATCTCCTCTCTTTCAGTGAAAATCTTATGAGCCATCATCTTTACTCTACTTTTCTTAGAGATTGGTGTTGTAGAAGGTGTGGAAGTGGTTTCCTATGGTGGTGATGAAGGATTTTCAGAAGTGTTCGACATAGCTGGGGCTAGGGTATGGAAGAGAAGAGAATTAGATTGTGTTTGGAAGATGAAAGAAGAATGAGAGTTTTTGACGGGTTGAGAGAGATGAGGTAAGGAATACACTAAAGCTGATCAATATACAGGGGAATAATTGATGGGGTAGCTACAGCTTTTCGGACTCTTAGAAGTTTAATCAAACTGAAATTCAGTTTTGAAGAGATGTTGAAGTGTATCCATAGAATCTAGATACTTCCATTCGGTTGGGACTCTTTTGAATGGGACTGGTTCACTTGTAACAAATAAGTCCAAAAGGAGTTTGGTATTTGGTGGGAGTCTCTACTCATGATCCAATTATAGTAATTTCAAATTATGCAAAGTGTAGAAAACATACCGTGTTACCTTGATGAACCAGGTTCTTCACTGATAATTCTCTTGTGTGAGTCTAAATTTCCCAAAATAGAGAAAATATCATTAGTGATTAATGAGTCATTTTAACACATGACACAAGAGTATACTATAAAAGGATGAGACTGAGCAAGATTTAATCTAATTATACAATTTACTGACTTTCTAACCAAAATTTTTTTATCAATTTTTTTTTCATTTTTTCGTTTAACCTTGAACTGGTCCTTTTAGGTGATCTTATTCATCCCTAATTCCAACTTGTTCCTCTCAAAGTGATCTCTACTTAAGGCTTTTGTGAAGATGTCAGCAATTTGCTTGTTAGTAGCACAAAACTCTACAGTGATCAAGCTTTTCTCATAGTTGTCCCTAAAAAATAGTGCCTAACATCTATGTGCTTAGTTCTGTTATGACGAATCGGGATCTTTTTCATACTAATAGCACTAGTGTTATCACAAAAAAAGGGATGCAACCAACATCAATTCCAAAGTTCAATAATGGTTGTTTGATCCACAATAATTGGGCACAACATGAATCGGCAGCAACATACTCAGCTTCAGCAGTAGCTAAGGCCATTGAATTTTGCCTTTTTGGTAGGCCTTGACACAAGACATGAACCAAGGAAGTGTTCCATACCTGAGGTGCTCTTCCTATCCACTAAGAATAATCAGCGTGATCATATCAAACTAGGTTAAAATTACTACCTTTTGTATACCAAATGCAAAGGTTATTGGTGTCTTTCAAGTATCTCAATATTCTCTTTACATTAATCATGTGGGGATCCTTTGGATTCGCCTGAAATCGAGCACAAAGACCTACACTGAAAACAATGTCAGGTTTGTTAGCAGTAAAATACAAAAGAGAACCAATCATTCCCTTATACAACTTCTGATCAACAGATGAACCAAGTTCATCTGTATCCAATTTTGTGGATGTTGCAATAGGAGTGTCAATTTCTTTAGATGTTTCTTCCTAGTTTTGTTACTAAGGAATAGGTTCATGGACAGGTTCCCTCAAGGTTTGAGGATCAGTTCCTCTCTAGTCAGTTCCCTCTGTCATGTTGCCATGGGTGGAAGGACCTGTTCCATCACGTGTTCCATCCTATAATGCTTCTTCAGGCTGGACTATGGTTTCATCATTTGAATTTCTTATCAGCCCAATCTCGTCATTATCTTGTTCCTGCTTCTCAGAAATAATGTTAGTTTTAAAAAACATATACATTTTTCTACACACATAGTTCTTTTACTGTATATCTTATAAGCTTTACTATGTGAAGAATATCCCAAGAATACTCCTTCATTACTTCTGGTATCATACTTACCTAGGGAGTCTTTGCCATTATTGTGCACAAAGCACTTGCATATAAATGTCCTAAGATGGGATATATTTAGCTTTCTCCCTTTAAGTGACTCATAGGGAATCTTCTTAACAAGAGGTCTAGTCATGCAACTATTTATGATGTAGCATTCAAAAATTCAGCAAACTTAGCATTTTCAAATTTAGTTCCATGATCAGACCTAATTGATGCAAGTTGATTACCTAGTTGTTTCAGAGTTTTTCTAACAAAAGAAGTAAACATGTAAAATTCTTCATCTTTAGATGTTAAGAATAATGCCCAAGTAAACCTAGAGTAATCATCAACAAGCACCATCACATACCTTTTACCACCTCTACTTAATGTTCTCATTGGACCACAGAGATCCATATGGAACAGTTCCATCGTTCTGGTGGTACTTACCACTTTCTTACATTTAAAAGAGGATCTTATCTGCTTCCCCCTTGCATGAGCCTCACAAACTTTGTCTTCCTTGAACTTGATGTTAGGCAGCCCTATCACCAGATCCTTGGAGACTAATTTTTTGAGTTGACTCAGACATGCATGTCCAAGTCTCTTGTGCCAAAGGAGGGGATCATTGTCTAACACACTTAAGCAAGTGAGTTCATTTTCTGAAAGTGTGGACAAACCAACAATGTATGTATTGTTTACTCTTTTTTCCTGCAAAACAATCTTTTCAGTTGTAAGATCAATCACAAAATATTTGTAGTGGTGAATGCTACCAAGTTACATTTATCACATAATTGTGATACTGTGATTAGACTGTACTTTTGGCCATCTATCAGGTAGACATTCTCAATAGAGTGAGAGACAGTCTTACCTACCTTTCCAACCCCAATGATTTCACCTTTCTTCCCATTTTCAAAGGAGATATTACTGCCTTTGAGGTCCTCAAGTGAAAGGAACTGGTTCTTGCTTCCTGTCATATGCTTTGAATAGCCATTATCCATGTACCATATTTGGCTGATCCCCTTAGGAACCCAAACTAGTTTTGGTCCCTTTCTATAGGCAAAAGGGTGAATTAAATTCTTTTTAGCCCAACCAGGCAGTCTAGTTTTCCCTTGAACAAATTCTTTATTCTTTTGAATAGCCTTTCTTTTGCAATACATTCACTTTTATAGTGACCAGTCTTACCATAGTGTGTGCAAATTTTGTTCTCAGGAAGTGTGAGGTACTTGCTTTTGGGATCCCACTTAGGTGCAGGGGTCCCGTAGCCAAGTCCTGTATTATTGCTACTATTGTGTTCATGTAGCCATGAAAGTGCATCAGAGGACCTATTCCATTTACAGGTTCTATCTAGCTCATGCTTAACCTTGTTTACATCCCCCTTAAGGACTCTTATCTGCTCATCTCTTTTGTACAACTCATATTTCATTTTTCCTATATTTTCTTCTAAAGTGAGTTGTGTGTGATCTGATTTCTTTTTACCAGTTCCTAATTTCAATTTTAGATTTTCAGATTTGAGCTCTAGGATTCTGTAGTCAAGTTCATGAACCTGGTTCTTCAACTCAGCATTTTTATTATCACTTTCACTAGCCCTAAGTTCCAGGTTTTTGCACTTAGCTTTTATAATCACACACTCCTTAGAAAGTTGTTCCGTTTCATTGTTTATAACCTTAAATTCATCAATGAAATCTAGAAGTAATTCAGATAGACTTTCTTCAGACAAAAACTTAATCTTGTCTTTGAGATGAATTATACTTACCTCAGATTCCTCATTAGATTTCCCAATTGCCATAAGTGCTTGTTCTTCTACATCTTCGTCTTCTGACTCATCATCTGAGCTTTCACCCCAAGCAGCAACCATAGCCTTTGTTGATCCTTTATTCTTCTTGGGATGAATATGTTCCTTCTTCCTGTTCCTTCTTCCTGTTCCTTCCTTCAGCTCTTTCCTTCTTCCATTCAATTTCCCATTGAGGCCAGTTTTTAATGTGGTGATCAGTCTTCCCACACTTGTAACACACCTCATTGGTTTATTTTTTAGGAACCCTTGGTTTGATGTAGCTTCCACTTCTTGAAGGACCATTTCCTCTCATTAGGTATTTCTTGAACTCCTTTGTGATCATGGTCATTTCATCCTCCTCTAGATCAGAACCTTCAGTGATTCTGAATGCCATGCTCCTTTCCTTTTTGGGTGCATCCATCTTCATGGTTTGCCTTCTAAGTTCATAGGAAGTGAGATTTCCAATTAGCTCATCCAACTTAAGAGTGGTAATGTTCTTTGATTCCTGAATAGCTGTGATTTTGCTTTCCCAAGAGATTGGAAGTACCCTTGTCAAAATCTTCTCAACTTTGTCTTCTTCAAGAATAACCCTTCCAAGAGACTTAAGTTCATTTTTTAGTATGGTGAACCTTGTATATATCTCCTAGATGGTTTCCTCTTCTTCATGGTAAAATTCTCATATTGAGAATACAAAAGTGTTCCTCTGGACCACTTCACTTGAGGTGTTCCTTCATGAGCTACTTGCAAACTGTCCCAGATTTCCTTGGCAGTGGTACAACTTTGAATTCTACTGTACTCGTCTGGACCAAGTCCACACACAAGCCATTTTTTGGCCTTGGCATTCTTCTCCCATTTCCTCAAGTCTTCAGCAGTGCAATCAGCTCTTGTCTTTGGCACGTCCACTCCTTCAGCATTCTTCTTTGTAGTTTCTAGGGGACCATCAGTGACTATGTCCCAAAGTTCATAGTCTTCTCCTATGATGTGATCTCTCATCCGGTTTTTCCACCAAGAGTAGTGGTGGTCATTAAAGAGTGGAGGCCTATAAGTGGATTGCCCTTCCCAATTTCCATGTGGTGCACTCATCTTGATCTTTTCCTAAGGTGTTAGCCTCTTCAAGGATAACTTGCTCTGATACCAATTGATGTTCTAAACGTCAATTCCACAAAATAGGGGGTGATTTGTGTGGTACCCAATTTCGCTCTAGAAGAACATGGTTCTTCTAGGTGTACTTTCTGCTGCTGTTTGCGGAATTAAAATTACATAAAATGAAGAACACAGATATTTTTATGTGGAAAATACCTGGCTCAAAAGGTAAAAAAACCACGACCTACTACTCAGTAGGATTTTCCCAAACTTCCACTAAAATAACTGAGCCAAAACAGCATTTACAAAACTCTTTGTAAACCTAAGGATTAACTCTAATCCTTGTGTAGCAACCAGCCTCTAACTGTTGTGGTAACTTCAAGTTAACTCTAACCTGAACACTCTAGGTACCTAATACAATTGCTTCTATGAAAGCTGAAAGGTACAATATGAAAACACCTACTACAATTGAACTAGAAACAAAGAAAAACACATAAAACTCTTTATGGAGCTGGTTCTTCCATCTGGTTCATGTAGCTTCAGGTTTGCACACTTGAATCACACATGAATTGCTTGCAAAAAGCTTGATATTTTTCTCTTAATTCACGTTTAACTTCTACATTTTTGTGTAACTCTTTAATGTGAGAACATCCTGCAATTTATAGAGTTAGTAGATGAAGAAATAACTAGAGTTTTGATGCAACTCTTCCTTAGTGGAAGAGTTTTAGTTGATTTCAACTTCTAACTCCTTCCCTATCTTGAATTGTGTTCTTTTTTACTAAGGACTCATTCTCCTTATCCATTATGCAACCTTTTCGATCAGGAGATATTAAATACACCAAGTTAATCTTATCTCATTCACGTGAAACCCACATGCTCGAATCTGTCCGTTTCTGTGCACCTGAGTGATGGACCTGGTTCATCCTCAGTTCCTTTGTCATTCTTCAAAACTAACCTTTACTTGGGCCAACAACCCCTAACTCCAATATCTAAATAGTGCACTCGGACTGTTCGTTCATTTGAGGATGAAATGTCATACTCAGCTCGACCCGCGTGCCCAACTCACAATTCACGACTCTCCTAAAATGCGACATAAACTACGTGCCTCGGGTAGAAATGATAGAAATGGGCACACCGTGAAGGCGATTAATCTGCCAGATGTATATCTGAGCCAACAGCTCTAAAGAATAGGAAGTCATCATTAGTGTGAAGTGTGTGTACTTAGTCAACTGATCCACAATAACCTAGACTACATCATACTTCCTCAAGGTATGTGGTAAGTCTACTACAAACTCTATAGTCATTCTCTCCCACTTCTACTCTGGTATCTCCAATCTTTAAGTCAACCCACCCAGTTTTTTATGCTCATGCTTCACCTGTTGACAATTCAAACACCAAGAGGCATGACTGACAATATCTTTCTTCATCCTCATCCATCAATAGTGTTATTTCAAGTGACAGCACATCTTTTTTAGGGGTGTACAAGCCAAACCATCAAGCCAAATCGAACCGACGAACCAAGTCAAACCAAAGAAAAAAACCGACTTGTATTTTGGTTTGGTTGGTTTGGTGTTGGAAAATAAAAAACTGATCGCTCTTGGTTTTGTTTGGCATTAACAAAAAATAAGTCAAACCGAATCTAAACCAAACCGACATTATATATAAATAAATTTTAGAAATTTTATACATAAAAAATAATCATTAAAATCTAATTTGTAAGTATTTTCTAAACTATTTTATAGTTTTCAATGTCTTGAAATATTATTTATTTGTGGGCTTGTAAATTCACTATCCACTAAGTAGATTCTATCTACATAACCTAAATATCAAGCCCAAACTAAAATCCAACAAGACAAAAAATAATAAAATAGATTATTCCATATCTTCCCTATGTTCCAATTCCAAAATCAAAGAACCCCAAATATTGGAAACCATTCCCCCACATTGCACGAGCTTTCTACTTGTCATTTTGCTCACATAATTGGTGATTATTTTAGTGTTGAAGTTTATCAAGTTTACAGTGCTTTGCTTTGTCGCATATTTGTTGTCATTTTCTATTATGGAAGGTCTTTGAATTATGATTTATACGAATAATTGGTATTCCTCATATATTATTAAGAAAAATAGTAATCATGTGGATAATTGATGATTATTTTAGTGTTGAAGTTTATCAAGTTTACAGTGCTTTGCTTTGTCGCATATTTGTTGTCATTTTCTATTATGGAAGGTCTTTGAATTATGATTTATACGAATAATTGGTATTCCTCATATATTATTAAGAAAAATAGTAATCATGTGGATAATTGATGATTATTTGATCTTTTTTTCAAGAATAATATAACTAAAAGGGAAAACTGACCAAAAAAACATAAAACCGAAAAAACCGTATTTATGTTGGTTTGATTTGATTATGAATTTAGTGAACCGACATAATTAGTTTGATTTTGGTTTAATAAAAAACCAAACCAAACCGCCTCATGTACACCCCTAATCTTCGTGACACCTAGATTAAATGGAATAGCACAAACTGTGAGCTTCTTCAAGGATCAATTCTCACATATCATCTATATTTTGGAACACAAATCCGGACCTAAAGCCGCATAACACCATAATCTCCAATCACAACCTCCTTAGCACCACCCCGCTGCACCATGTCTTTCAATACCAACAAGTGAGGATCATCAAACTGGCAATCCTTCATATGCTCCAACAACAATAACTGTGCCACAACACAACCAAGAACACGACTAGGCAAGCTGCATAGGCAATCACTCTACCATCCTGCATCAATATTGCACCAAAACCATTATGCGATGTGTTACAATACACAGTGTAAGATCCCAAACCTATAGGCAACACCAACATTGGGGTTGTAGTCTTGAGCTTCTGAAAGCTCACCTCATACTCGTTAGACCATCAATAGGGCTCAGATTGATGAAAACCCCTCTATGAACCGGCGTAAATAACCCGCCAAACCTAAGAAGCTCCAAATGTATGTAGTTAAAGTAGGTCTAGACCAGTTCTGAACTGTGTCAATCTTCTTAGGATCCACCTTAATACTCTAGAAAGATATAATATGGTCTAAAAATACAACTGAGTCTAACCAGACTCATATTTTCAAAACTTGGTAGATAACTAACGATCCCTCAAAGTCTGAAGTACGATTCGGAGACCACTCATGCTCCTCCCGACTTCGAGAGTAAACTAAAATATCATCTATGAAGGTGATCATGAAGTAATCCAGATAATGCTTGATTACCTGGTTTATCAAATCCATAAAGGTTGTTGGGGTATTGTGAAGTCAAATAAAATCATCAAGCACTAGTAATGTCCATACCGAGTCTATAAAGTTGTCTTAGGAATATATTGTGCCATAATCGTCACTTGATGGTAGTCAGGTCTTAAATAAATCTTAGAAAACAACTTGGCACCCTGAAGCTGGTCAAATAAATTATCAATCCTTGACAGTGGATACTTGTTCTTGATAGTGACCTTATTTAACTAATGATAATCTACGCACGTCTTTATTGATCCATCATTCTTCTTCAAAAACAACATTGGTGCACCCCAAGGCAAGACACTAGGTCTAATAAATCCCTTGTCAAGCAAATCCTTCTATTGCTCCTTCAATTCTTTCAACTCACGCACACTAGAACTGAATCCATTGAAGGCACATCATCACTATAATTATGGATATAAGCCAAATACGCCAAAAATCCCTTCTCAAGCATACGCCGAGCCTTTACATATGAAATAAACTTGCTAATGGAGTGACCAAGAGTCCTTCTCCACTCTAATCGAGGCAATCCCAACATGACCAATGTCACAGTCTTAGCATGACAATCCAAGATAGCATGATATGATCACAACCAATCTATACCCAAATCACATCAAAATCCACCATATCGAATAATAGAAGGTCAACCCTAGTCTCACAGCTCCCAATAGTGACCAAACAAGCATGATAGACATGATCTATCATGATAGAATCCTCAACACATGTAGACACATAAACAAGTTCACTCAAAAAACCACGAGACATATCCAATACGATAAACTGGGATTACACATATGAATAAGTGAAATCTGGATCAAATAAAACTGTTGCATCTCTATGGTAGACCAGAAAAATACCTATGGTAACTGCATTAGACGACTCTGCCTTAGGTGTAGCTAGGAATGCATAGCAACAGGGCTAATCCATACCAATCTAACCTTTGCCTCTTAGACCTCTCCCTCGCTGGTCTCCACCTCTAATGGCATGACCTTCACCTATAGTGGTCAGATGTCGCCTCTAGCTATCTAAGTGGATGGTGGAGTAGTTGATGAAAGAATTATAGCACGAGTACGTTGTTGTAGTCTATTGCTCCTTAATCTAGGAAAATATATCCTAATATCACATACATCACTTCACTCAAAGCAAAGCCACGACTGGTGTAACTACTGAGTCTAAGACAAACCCTGATGACCGAATGACCACCATAGTAACTTTGTTGCTGTAATGTACTATTATGAGTTGAAGGTGTGCTTAATATTGGTTGCTCTAAATGTGTCCCATACGTGTTATGACTACATGAAGAACCATGAGACACCTGAAGTGCTGAATGAATGAGCCTGATAAGGATGGCTTCTACCAAATGAACCTCTACATCCAGAGGCACCACTAAAACCACTGAAATATCAAGGCCTCTTCTCTGATGTGGTCTATCTTCCCTAACCACAAATCTATTTGATCTACCTAGTTATATCCACAACCCAAGTAAAAGAAATAACATTCTTGGTCTCTTTGGCCATCTGTAGCCTTATGCCATAAGTGAGGCCATATATAAATCTCCTTCCCCTCCCCTCTCAGTATGGGTCAGGATAGCCCCATGATATGACAGATCCATAAATCTAGTCTTATACTGGGTAATAGTCATTTTACCATGCTATAGGCACTCAAACTAGCTATGTAGATTCTCTCTTTAAGTTAAAGTAATGAACTTCTCCAAGAATAGCAGCGAGAACTGAGCCCAAGTGAGAGAAGGTGAACATGCTGGTTTGCCCCAAACACACTCTTGCCACCACCTCTTGGCAGAGCCATACATCTGAAACACTACAAAGTAAACTCCATTGGACTCGGCTATAAACATATCATGCAATACCTCACGGTAACCGTCCAAGAATCCTGAGGGTCCTCAGATGGTGTACCACCAAAATAAATAGGAAATAGCTTGGATAATTTGTCTAACCTCTTCAGTCCCTCGGACAATATTGCAAGCCCTTTACAAGGTCTGATATTTGTGAGTCACTTGCTCTAGAGTATGAGTAGTGAGAGTCTGGGCTCCTCCCCTAACGTAAGATATGGATGGTGCTATAGGAAATACACTAGGTTGGGCCACACTCTCCATAAGACTGCCCAGGCGGACTAGGGTATCTTGAAGAACGGGGGTAGCAATGGTCTACTCTGGGACCTGAGCTAGTCCAAATGGCATAAATGGAACAGGCTTCTCCTCCACCTAATCGATCTATGGCTCTGCAATAGGTTCTGTTGCACGTGATCTAGGCTGAGCTCTGTCTCTACCTATGGCTCTCCCTCGGCCCCGACCTCTACTCTTTGTAGTGGCAGCAACCTGGGGCTCCAACTCTTGATTATCTACTGATTCAGTATGTGCCCTCATTATTTGTGATAGAATAAGAATAGAATAATTCAGAATCAATGATAAATAAAGTCACACGATAGAGAAAAAAAAGAAGGTGAAATTTCCTAAAGCCATATAGCCTCTAAAAGATAAGTACAGACGTCTCTGTATCGATCCTCTAGACTCTTCTAAGCTTTCTCAAGACTTGTGAAACCAATGCAACCTAGTGCTCTGATACTAACTTGTCACGACCCAAAATCCCAACCACGCGGCCATGATGGCACCTGACATCCATTTGCTAGGAAAGCCAACATTTGCTGAAGAATTAACCAAATTTCAGCATTTTAAAAGCAGAATAGTAATAGTTAATGATTGATAAACTTTGATATACATGTAATAAATACAAAAGTGATGCAGTTTATACTAATCCCAGAAATCGGGAGTCACAAGTACTTGAGTGACTAAAATACTAAAAATATGGTCTGAAATAAAATATAATTGCTTGAAACTAGATAAACAATAAAACAAGATAGAAGGGGACTCAAGGATTGTGAACTCTCTGCAGCTCAACCTCAAGTCTCCTGAACGAGTTGGATCCGAATGATCTTCGCCATGTGCCAATAGAACCAATACCGAGAACTTCGAAAAAGTGTAGAAGTGTAGTATGAATGCAACTAACCCTTTTGCACCCTATTTTGCACTAGTCAAAACAAGATTCAACTTGTGGTTTCTCTATTGTTAATGAAAAAGAGTCACCACCTAATATTTAATGGTATACTAAGGTACCTATTTAATTACTAAAGTTATATTCTTTATTAGTCTACTCACCGGTGGGATTATGGGTAAGATTTCTTGTTCTACTAAGGGAAAGATGTTAGACACCCCTTAAACCAAAGGTAGCTTCATAGGACTTACATTAGATTAGGAATTAACTAATTGCACTATGCCATAAGTTTTAAAAGAGAGTACGACTTGCTATGCATTAGGACATAATACTTATGAAAGAAGTGTGTAGTTTAGAAGAGGTATAAATTTATAAAGGATTATTGGAAAAATAATGTTAGTGTATCTATGCTTGAAAAGAGATTTTAAAAGAGCATACAGGATGTTTGTATTTAAGAAAATATGTGAAAAGAAAAAGCTAATTAAAACACTTTATCCTAAGTATGGAGGTTCATATTACGCTAATGAGATGAAGGTGTTATGAAAGTAGGTCTAAGATATAACTTGGATTTTAGATATTAGACTTGAAGAAAACCATTTGATAATCTTTATTTGTTGGGCGACAACACTTTATTTTCGAAATGATTTGATTTCCTTTTTGAAGATCAAACTTGCGATTCACTTCTGGTTTTCTTTTTTGAAAGAGGAGTTGTTCGTCTCTTGCTAAGTTTTTGGGCATGAAAATCATTAAGAAAAGTTAGCGAAAACATAGCAGAACAACTTTATAATTAGCGAATATAGGATTAGTTGCTAACTAATGCTTCTTTTAATCCTAGGTTCTTTAAGGCTTGCCTAACTTTTAAATGACTTAAGATATAAAGTAAAGCATTCAGTCCAATATATAATTATTGTATACATGTGTGATAAAATAACAACAAGAATGTAGCAAAATGCGACAAGACAAGAAGTCTAAGGCAATGAAGTAGTAAATAATAAAGGAATTTAAACTAGAGGACTGGACTGGTATTTGGGCCTCAAAAGGCAGGACTAGAGACACATGCATGGGCAACATCTGATTATAGACCTTCTGAGATATAGCACTACTAGAATTGTGCCCGAGTTCCTTAAGGAACTCAACAGGACTAAACAAATGTACACGTAAAGAAGAAGAAAAAAAGGTCATTAGATACATATTATATATATTCAATCATGCATGAAACACATAATTAAATGATTGGAGAAAAAGTTAACAAAGTAACAATACTCAACTACCATGAGAACTTATACTAATGTGGTGATTATATATGATAAAAAATTTACATTGAAAACCTTTCTTTGTCATTAAATACTAAACTGGAATGACAAGTGTCAATGAATTAAGGGCTAAGGAGAGAGCTCCACTCAAGGTTGATGCCCCCTTTTAATCCCCTCGACACTTCAAAGTTCCCAAGGGTTTCAAGGCCCAGGGCAAGGCTTGTGCCAGGGAAAGAAGCACAACCTAGATTTAAGCTCTACTTCCAAATACTCCTAACCACTAACGATTTATTTTTTTCCCATAGGTTTAAGTGCCAATGAGGCTCTTTCAATGTAAACCAACTACCATAATACACCCTACCACATAAGTATACTTCTTTCTTGGCAGAATAACATAAGGACACAAAAACTGTTTCATTTGTTTTTAACTATATTTTCAATACTAAGTGAATGAAACACACATTAAACAAGTCTGAAGGTCAGGTTGCAAAAACACATAGAGGCAAGAAAACTATAATGTTATTGCTAAAGAACCATACCTTGGGATCACATCTTAAGGATAGATAAAGAACCAGAAATATCGATACCTTTGTCCTAGCAAGCTAATCATTGATTGGTTAATCCAGCTCTTGTCTCTATTACATACATAGGTTAACAATACTACTTGGAACTCTTTAAAGCATCAACAAGTTCAGACAAAAACTCGTAGTTAGAAACCTCTACAGGTGTTACTATATATAATAAAATATAGTCAGAACATTTAACATGACTACAGGTTTATAAATTCAAACGGAACATCTAAGAATACTTAACGGAGTCATAGACTATCAGTCTCACTTAACCTTGAAATTGATGACAGAACCATACCTTTATAAGAGTATTAATCTCATTATGAAATTGGCAAACTGTTATGACCAAGAAGTAGCAATATGAAGTTTCTCTTTTCTAAGGCAGCAGACCAAATTCAGTTCGGATTAACATGGAAAGGGAGAACCGAGTACAGTTTCAAAACAATGTACAGAAATTTGAAATCATGAAGACAAACAGAGGTACATACAATATTATTTTCAACTACACATAGATATTTCAAATAAGATTATGATCTTACAAAAGAGGATGAGTTTCACTCATTTTGAGACCAAGCCGACAATGCCATAAAGGGGGTTTAAGACAAGGAAGATATTATATTAGGTTTAACTCAATTGTACAGATTAAGATTAATATATAAATATGATGTAGTTATACTCAGCTTGTAAAATAGTTATCATTCAAATCTAGCAAACATGACTAGAATCTATTTTATGAAAGATAACTTGATCATAACAGAACACATGCAGAATGGTTACTGGTGTTCATATAAGTTCACTTTAGTAAGACTGATTCATATAGGGAGACTTAGAGATGTAACAAACAGTTATACACAAACATAAGACTCGCATAATAATGACTCAGAAGATTCCCTTATATTAGAAAATACTTATACAAAGAAGGAGAGCATTTAAACACTTAAACTAATTCACATCCTTCAGCTAAGTAATGAAGGATTAAACTACAAGCTTTCATGTTCGTTCTAGTTAGAATTATTGAAACAACAACCTCGGCTACATAATAATAGATTTATCACGATCGTAAAACCGACCCGTTCGTGCTGCGCAAAACTAGGCTAGCCGATACAATTTTCGAATTCAACTAGTATTCAATAAAAGTCATTTTTAAGTCATTAATTAATCAATATTATCATAATGTAAGTCTAAATGAACTGTGCGGAATAAATACACGAGCCCGACATCGGGGTGTCACAAGTCAAGAGCATCTACTAACGTCTGAATACAATGAAGAGTTTGAAAATAAACTATAATAGACTAAGGAAGATAAGAGGGAGAGAGAAGGGTTGTGAACGCCGGGCAACTACCTTTCTAACTCCGATGACTCTGCCACTGAGCAATCAACACCCACTACCGGATTCAGAAATACCTGAATCTGCATACAAGGTGCAGGGAGTAATGTGTGTACACCAACTCAGTAAATAATAAAAGTAAATGAAAGCCGAGTAGTAATAAAACACATAAACCACATCATAACGATACAGCAACTAGAATATATCCCCAAAAAAATAGAAAAAATCATTTATTTCGTAAATCAAACTCAATTTCAGTAAAAACCCTTTCCTTTTTAAAATATCTTCCAATAGTGTCAAATGAGTGATAAAAATAGTGAGTAAAAATAATAGTAGGAAAACAGCCTCTCAGGCAAAAACATGTACCGTAAACCGCCCCTCGGGCATAATATGAATAGAACCAGCCCCTCGGGCTACCTCACAATCACTCGTAATCAGTCCTTCGGGCATAACATGAATCAAGAATCGCCCCTCGGACAGCAATATGAAACAACAACAGCCCTTCGGGCTACATCACATCACCCACACTGGGTACCCGCGCTCACTGTGGGTGTTCAGACTCCGAAGGGGCTCCTACTGCCCAAGCTCTATAACAAGCCATCTCGTGGCATAATAAATCAGGCCCTAGACCTCATAACAACAATCCACCTCATGGCATAAATCAATTAGGCCCTCGGCCTCACAATATCATGAATCAGTAATAACCTGTTGCGGCATGCAGCCCGATCCCATAATATCCTCACAACACAGGCCCTCAGCCTCAATCACTAAGAAATCTCTCAAGCCCCTCAAGCAACATTAAAACATGATACTCAGCTCAAAATATCATTTAAAATATCAAAACGGAGTAAGTACGGCTGAGTTGTGAAAATAGTGGAATACCACATGACTGAGTATAAGTATTAAGTCAAAACTGTGAGGAATAGTAGTAAAATTCCCTAAGGGTCCAAACATTTGGCACAAGGCCCAAATATGACATTCAGCCCAAAACATAGTAATACTTTCCAAAATACAATGATATCAAATAGTTTTCAATAAAATACACGGCTTAATAGTCATACGGGATGGACCGAGTCACAATCCCCAATAGTGCATGATCCCACGCTCGTCATCTAACGTGTTCATCACCTCAAAGTAGCATAACAATATGAAATCCGGGGTTTCATACCCTCAGGACAATATTTACAATCATTACTTACCTCAATCCGGTCCAAACTCTAGCCCGGAATGCCTTTGCCTCACGAATCGGTCTTTAAATACTCTGAATCTAACCAAAATCAGTTCTGCATCATTAATACATGCTAAAGGAACAAAGCCCAGGCAAAAATAGTCGAATTAACTCAAAAATCCCAAAATTGGCCAAACCCGACCCCCGGGCCCATGTCTCAGAATACGATAAAAATCACATCAATAGAATTCTTATCCTCCCCGAGTCCATACATACTAAGAACATCAAAATCGAACCTCAAATGGCCCCTCAAATCCCCAATTTACACTCTTCAATTTTAAGCCCTAGTTCCCCAATTTTAGGTTTTAAATCCCTCTAATTTCATGTTTAAACAACTAAGAATCAACATAGGATCGAGTTTTAGGTTCAATAATCTTACCTCAAAGAATTTCTATTGAATTCCCTCTTCAATCTCCCCTAAGAAGCTCCAAAACCGACTCAAAAATGGTGAACTACGGCCAAATTTACCGAAAATGGCTATTTAAACATTCTGCCCAGCGATTTAATTCCTTCACCACGATCGCGAAAATAGGCTCGCGACCGCGAAGCACAAATAATGATTGACCCCATTTAACCATACACGATCGCGAACATTTCCACACGATCGCAAAGAAGTGGCTTTGCAAACTCACGTGATCACGATCTCACCCACGCGATCGCATAGAACAACCTGCCTACTCCTCACCGGCTCCTTTCCTTCTACGCGAACGCGACCCTGACCCTGTGTTCGCGAACAATAACTTCACAGCCAATCGTTATCATGCCCTTAACTTTGCGATCACGTAGAATAAATCTCACCCTTGCTAGACTAAGCCTACGCGATTGCGAAGAACAAAAATGCCTACAACAGAACTGAAGAAAATCTGCAACTTTCAAAACAAGGATTTGATCCATTTAACCACCCGAAACTCACCCGAGGCCCTCGGGACCACAACCAAACATGCCGACATATCCCATAACATCATTCAAATTGTTCCAACCTTCGGATCAAATCAACATCAACACATCAAATCAACCACTGAATCAAGCCTAAGAACTCCAAAAACTTCTGAATTCCGATTTCGATCAAAAAGTCTATCAAACCTCGTCTGAATGACCTGAAATTTTGCACACACATCACAAATGACACAATTGACCTGCTCCAATTTTCGGAATTCTATTCCGATCCCGATGTCAAAATTTTTACTGTCGATCGAAAAATGCCAAATTTTTAATTTTGCCAATTCAAGCCTAAATCTATCACGGATCTCCAAAATACATTCCGGACATGCTCCCAAGTTAAAAATTACATAACGGAGCCAACCAAATCATAAAAATCCAAATCCGAGATCGAATGCTAAAAATTAAACACTTGGTCAAACCTTTCAAATTTAAAGCTTCAAATTGAGAATTGTTCTTCCAAATCCATTTCGATTACCCTAAAAACCAAAACCGACGAGTTATATAAGTCATAATACAACACATGGGGCTAGTCATGCCCGAGAACTGGAAAGCAAAATGTAGTAGCTCAAAATGACTTGTCGGATCGTTACATCCTCCCTCACTTAAACATACGTTCATCCTCGAACGTGCCCAGAGTTGTTCCAAAAACCATCAAATCGCTATGTAACCTTACCGTGCACATACCCGGGGGTGATCCCATGTCACCCTATCTCATATATGTTCGATCACACAATGTAACTAAAACTTCACAATCCAACCTAGCCCATAAACCTTAGAACCAATTTCCACTTCTGAAATCATCTATAAGGTCAGAACCTCACATCTATACTCAGAATAAGTCCGAACAATTTGTATCAACCATATCCGTAACAAAGATGCAATTACATGATATACCACTTAACTCAAACACTCGTAGTGATAACTTCTAATCAGAGCAATTGCCCTAAACAACCGAATACTGATGATAAACCTCTTATCAAATAAAGCCTCATTCCAACAATTCTGTATACTGCCAATGATAAATGAAACACGTAGAAATCATAACCATTACTCAGATCAACCAGTTATGGAGTTCCCTATCCTCTGGCAAGGACCATAATAAATATCTAAGCCGAAACCTGATATTATCCTTCCAACATGCTGAAATCGAATTCGATAGTATTTACCCTAGGTCCAATGGCCTCATCTCATCCAACACAACTACTCTGGTGACATGACACATTAATACAATCTAAAGCCACAACTCATGTAATCCGCACACCAATAAGCAACAATCCAAACGTACTCAAATCATGGAAAATGACTCAAATGAGAGAGATGTACTGCAAGCTCACCAGTGCTACCACAACACAATGCTGAGAACCCATCACACATCGTAGAACCAGAACATGCGAATCTAACCTGAAGGATCATACCTCCACATAACTTCGCTCCAACACGCGACCTCATCCAAACACTGGTCCACATGAAATACCTTAAGTAACTATGCTCAAAATTGACAACCACGCACAATTTGATGTCTAGAAACAAAAGCAAATCATCTTAACCACGGTGAAGCAATTGAATAACATCACACAAACCCGAAAGGACACAATCGATACGCCATCCGTCAATCAATACCCAATACTCTTCCCGCTCGAATTCCATTGAGAGACCCCAATAAAACTGCACCATATGTGCCCAAACCCAACAAATCCTAACACCTCGAAACACGGAAAAGTAACACATAGATCTTCACAGATCACTAATAAGCTCAATAACAATCGATTCAACATATCCCTCAACAATAACAACTCGAAGTCAACCAAGCCGACTCGACGCAAAACACACATCTATATTGGCCTACCAATGAACCCCTTATCAAGGAGTTCCTGAAGCTACTCTTTCAACTCCTTTAACTCCACCGGTGCCATACGATATGGTGCCCGACACCAAATCAATACAAAAATCAACATCCCTATATGGCGATATGCCCGGTAGTAGGAAATATATTAGAAAACTCCCTCACCACCGGAACTGAATCAATGGTAGGAGTCTCTGCACTGACATCCATCACAAAGGCCAAATAAGAAAGATAACCCTTCTCAACCATCCGCGGGTATTCAAAAAAGGAAAAATCACCCTATTGGGAACATAACCCGTCGAACTTTACCACTCAATCCGTTGCATCCCCGGCATAGAAAATGTCATCGTCTTAGCGCAACAATCCAGAATAACATGATACGGAGAGAACCAGTCGATACCTAATATCACATCCAAATCTGACATGCTAAGTAACAAAGAATCCACTCGGGTCTCCAAACCCCCGATAGTCATCACACAAGGCCGATACACGCAACCCACAGCCACAACATAAGCTGTTTATGAGAACTCCCGATCTCTAAATCCATTTAGCACATGAATCACCATGTTCAATCCCAATTTTACCACCGAAATATATAACACACCCTTAATACCTAATCATTACACAAGGATACTCATATAACTCTTCTGTGCTGCCAAGCAAACTCAAATATCAGTAGTCGATCAAACAAGAGAGTGCCGCAATACCAGTGAAGTATCATTAACTCAATCACATTGCCCCTTTCTAAAACGTATACCCATATCAAGCCACACAAATTTGTAATATCATTTGCCTAATAATCTAAAGTTGCTCGTGCTGCCTAAGAATTTTATGACCTTCCTTTCAGAACTGAACCGTGACCTTACACATGCAAATATCATTCCTACACAACATACGGCATATACCATACCGTCCTAGGATAAATATAAGAACTTCATATCCATTCTGAGTCACAAGAAACTACGTGCTCAACTAGCCAAGAAATTTCCATTTGATACCATCTAGAAGAAAATCACTATTCCTTACATGTTCCTCATGCCAGTAGAACATATACATCCCTAACTGTTGTAGAAACCATTAAGAACTTTCTGAATTCCATTCGCACAAAACCAAACCATCACGATTGAATCCTTCTAACTCAACCATGCTACGCAGGTCACTAAAACCCAAGAGCATTGCAGCGAAACACCTGTAAAAACTCATTACCTCATAAGCACCCAAAGAATTAATCATATCCCTTACCATGTTGATCCAACCTACTACCAAGCTGTCCTATTTATCCAAGTTCCTTCTGAATTGCCTTCAAATCAATATGTTTCCTTGCTAGTACACCACTATCCTTAACTAAAACTTGCCCTACAAACTTTAACAAAAATCACACTGTCAAAGGCTCACAAGCCACTGACTATTCTATTAAATATCCCTAGAAGTACCACATTCCAAATACTTACCATGAAGAGACTTTCTACGAGTCTAAAGCCATTACCTTTATGTGCACGGTGAAATTTGGAGACCGATTTCTCCTCGACTGAATATCTCAAAGGGTGATCCCGAAAGCCCGGGACATCGAGCCAGTCACTCCCCTCAAGAATGGCCAAGTACTCTGCCAAAGATAGTGTCGGCCAAAGCCTCAGCAAACGTAGAGATCTCTCAAGGAATGTATCCGGGGTCGACCAGGTCTACTTGGGTGACTCCACATCAGTCTACGCACGCATTGCAGAGTTAGCCGATTGTCCCATCCTATTTCCTTTATCACACAACGTATCTTGTACTAAGATTGGACTTCCCCCTTTCTATAAAAGGGAGTCCTTAACACCCTGTAAAGGCAAAGCTCCAACCATTTTGCTCAAGTGCAATAATATCTTCTCTCTTTCTCTCCCCTTTAACTTACTTGCCCTCACTACCTCGAGGCTATTTAGCTTTATTGTCTTCCTGCCTATTCTTCGTTTATCACTTAGTATCAGCTCTAAGTCACCTTAATATCCATTGCATTCTTACTCATTTTTCATCATATATCTTAACAATGGCCGCAAAGAGCCTTGTCTAATTATATTTTCAATTGTTATCCCATCCCCGACTATCCTCGATAGCTCGAATTTGACCTTGAAGTCGACCCCGAGGTCCCCCAACGACCAGACCTATACCCGGGTAGTAGGCCCTTCGGTTCGATTATTATCTTATTTTAACTTGCGTTCCATTTTAAACTCTATATTATTAGCATCAACTACTCTAACAACTAGCTAGGGAATAGATCACGCATTTTTAGAATCCCATTTACAAATTTAATTATCGTTACCGTTTTCACGGTAAACAGTTTGGCACTCACCCTGGGGCTAAATATAATAGTGATTATTTTCTTGCTGGTTTTATTGAACAAACACACATTATCTGTCACACTTTTTCTTGTCCAGGATCCTTTGATTTCAGGTCAAAATGTCTGGCTTGGTAAACGGAGTCGAGAACGATAACCTCAAAAATCTTGGGAAAAATTGCGTGGCTATCCCGGTCGCCGGAGCACCACTGCATAATCTCAATAATGTGCTCGGAACAATTCTAGCAGACGTGGACTCATAGGACGTACAGCAAGGTGACGAAACTTGTCACACCAACAGGAGCATATGGCACAGCGACCAACAGCAAGCTCAAAAAACCCCGACTTGGGAAGAACAAGAATTTAGTCTTCATGTTATTTTTGAAATGTTGCAGGCACAGCAGCTGGCCATTGCTCAGTTACAAAGCCATCCGAGAACTCCCAGCACAATGGCATCAGAGACAGCTCCCCCCGTCGAGCAAGTGCTCGAAAATCAAGCAACAACGGGTCGGTGGCTGACCCTTCCATAGTGAAGATACTGGAGGACCTTACCAAAAGAATCGAATCAGGTGAGAAAATGATTGCATCCAACGATAAAAAGTCGAGAGTTATAACTCTAGGGTGGATCAGATCCCGGGATCACCCCTGGGCCTAAAAGGTTTGGATACGAAGAAATTCATATAGAGGCCATTCCTTGAGAAAGCGGCCCCGAAGCCCATTCCCAAAAAATTCAGAATGCCGGAACTCCCTAAGTACAATGGTACCACCTATCCCAATGAACACGTACCTATACCTGTGCAGTAAAAGGCAAAATTTAAAGAATGACGAGTTCGAGTCTGTATTGCTAAAAAATTTAAAGAAACGCTTTCGAAGGAGGCCATCATGTGGTACCACGACTTGGCTCCCAACTCCATAGATTCATTCGCTATGTTAGCAGACTCCTTCGTAAAAGCACACGCGTGAGTCATCAAGGTAGCAACGAGGAATTCTGACATTTTCAAAATCAAGCATAGAGAGAAATAAATGCTACGGGAATTCGTGTCACGCTTCTAGATGGAATGGATGGAGTTGTCACCTGTCTCCGACAATCGGGTAGTATAGGCCTTCACCCAAGTCCTAAACGAATAAAGCTCGGTGGTCTGGAAATAGCTAAAGTAGAACCTGATTGAATTCTCGACCGTGACCTGGTCGGACATCTACAACCAGTACCAGTCAAAATTAGGGCCGAGGACAACCAACTGGGAGCCCCTTCAGGCTCGTTGTACCCAAATAGACTCCTAGTAAAAGAATCAAAACCAAAAAAAGAAAGTTATCAGTCGTACCTCGAAGACAGAAGGACCGCCTCAAGACGCAACCTACTTCGCAATAATAGAATGATGGATCGAGGATAGGACCCTCGAGGGCTCGTCAATAGAGCCAGGTTCGATCGAAACATAACATCAACAAACGCGCCCCATTTTTCGGAATACAACTTATGTGTCGATAATTCAGACATCGTGTTCGCTATTAGGAAAATCAGAGAAGCCAAGTGGCTCAAACCGATACAGTCAGACCCTTCACAGAGGAATTATAGCTTCGTGTGCAAGTTACATAACACGCATGGTCATAGGATCGAGGATTGCGATCAGCTATGGGAGGAAGTGGCTTGATTGCTCAACAAAGGGAACCTTCAGGAATTGCTCAGCGAGCGGGCCAAAAATCAATTCCGAGAGATGGAGGCAACCAAGAAAAATAAGGCAAACGAGCCATAACACATCATCCACATGATCATGGGGAGATCCGATGCCCCGCAGAAACCCGTAATGAGAAGAACAAAAATATCCATCACCAAAGAAAAATGGACTCGAGGATATATCCCCGAAGATTCCCTCACGTTCCGCTAAGAGGACACCAAGGCCCTATCTCAACCCCACAACGACGCCCTGGTAATCTCCTTTATTGTATATTCTTTTCAGATAAAACATGTACTCATGGATCTAGGTAGTTCGGCCAATATCATCAGGTCGAAGGTAATAGAACAGCTCGGGCTGCTCGAACAAATCGTGCCCACCACTTGGGTCCTCAATGGATTCAACATGGCAAGCAAAACGATAAAAGGAGAAATCGTCCTTCCGGTTACTGTGGCCGACACAACCCAAAACACCAAATTCCATGTCATCGAGAGAGATATGAGGTATAACGCCTTATTTGGACGGCCTTGGATACACTGCATGAGAGAAGTATCATCCACCCTCCACCAGGTAATAAAATTCCCGACAAAAGGACAGGATCAAAACCATCTATGGGGAACAACACGCGGCAAGGGAAATGTTCGCTATATACGACGTAGTACCAACACTCCTGCCTCCACCCCCGAATGAAACAATGAGCAAACCAGGTCTCGCCCTCGGTCAAACTTAAACATAATGAAGATCCGCGCCGCATCTCCACCCCTAGGCAGTTATAATAGACCAATCCCAAGGCATCGCTGACATATCTCGTTTCAAGGTACGGTTATTCTTTTTTTTATTATTATTTTTCAAATCCAGAATTAACCTTCTTACAAGCACCCAATCGGAAGCCGCCGAGGCGTTAGTGCTATTACAAGGCCTCGAGGCCCCAAAGGCACACCCGTTGCACTCTTTTCCTTTGACTGATTTTTTATCCCAGAATAAGAGTTTTTACCGGCAAAGCTTTTAACGAGGCAACGTCTGCCGCTCAAAAGAGAACTCCATAAAAAATATTCTAGATTATCCCCGCGGCCAACTCTTGAATAGGTGAGGGGCATTCCCCCCGGAGAGCGGCCCGCTCGTAGGAGTTTTTGAAACATGCCAAATGAGGTTTCCTATAGGAAAATGATGTATCGTACCAAAATGTCGTTATAGTCAGGCCCCGTCAGCAAAGACAAGTACTATTGTATCAAGCAATCAAAAAATAACTTTTATCAAAAAAGGGAGGGAGGGAACTCCTTCACAGAGTAGGGTAACAAATCCTTTCGCCAGAAATGCCCCAAAAAACTCAGGAACGGGTGTTAGCAGTTCAAACGCTCCAACGGCCTCCGGATCGAGGCTCTGAAATCACCAAAAATTTTCAAGCGGGATAAAACCTCCAAGCGATCGGCTTTGACACGATATAGGTCAATCAACACAACAAGATATGTTACAACAATGGATTAAAGGATGTCTTCCAGCACCCGATTCTCCGAACAGGGAAATCACGATATGTTCCCGGCAGGGACCTCTCTACCAAATGCATCCCAAGATACTCGGAGACTTAGCGTCAGTAATTCAGCACTCGCACGACCCCAGGGTCGGAAATCCAGGCTCATAAAGCCCCTACAAGGCAACTTTGAGTTCCCAAAAAGCGGTATTCGCGCTTAAATTCGATAACTCAAAGATTGTCATTCATCGCCAATCGCCTTGTGCTAGAAAACCCGAAACTGTAAGACCCCTAGCGAGCAGACTCGGCATAACCAGATCTATTCTATATTACAAAAACTACAAGACCTCAACAGGCATGACAAACTGTAAGACCTCAATAGGCATGAAAGTCCCGAAGTTTAGGCCATACGTCGCATTTGTAAGAATCCCGAAAGGGCATACCCTTGGTGTAGGCACCTAAACTATCACTCGAGATCAAAAATGGCTCCGGCCAAACACATATGACTATGGTCAAAATGGCTGATACAACCAAACTAACGCGACTCGGGGATGCCCGACCGTCGCTAAGCCAAAATCGCAGGCCACTACTTCGAATATACTTCGGAAAGAACCGATTTAAATAGGCTTCCTTCAACAGGCAAAAATGAGCTTCGACCATATCAGCTCCAAATCACAAGGCTTCGACCTACTCAGGAAAAAATAGTGTAAGACCCACTGTCGCCAACTAAGCAAGCTTTCGGGCCACATATAAAAAGGTCTCTATGACCAAACAGCGTAAGAGCCATTATCGCCAACTAAAAAATTGACAACTTGAGGATTAAAATGAGCTCGAATCGTAAACCCGATTTGGAGATCGAATCAAAAATAGTTAACTAAGAAAGCCTTCGGACCACATATTAAAAGGTCTCTATGACCAAACAGCGTAAGAGCCATTGTCGACCGGCCGAGTGAACCTCTGGGCCATGCGACCATGAGGTCACTTTGACCCGAAAAACAAAAGTACATCGCCGTCCGCCCATGCAGGCAGGCAAAGAAAATCTTAAGGGTCAATTAAAGCTTGAATCACAATGCAACTCGGAGACTGGACCCCAAATAGCTAAAATACGATATGCCTAAGAGCACAACATAAATGCCATTATCGCCAACCAAGTGAACCTCCGGGCCACGTGCCCATGAGGTTACTTCAACCCGAAAAATAGGAGGTCACCATCATCCGCCCATGCAGGCAAGAAAAAACTTAAGGGTCATTAAAGCTCGAATCACAACGCGACCCGGAGACTGAACCCAAAATGGCCAAACTACAATATGCCTAATGGCACGGCATAAATGCCAATATCGCCAACCAAGTGAGACTCCGAGCCATATGCCTATAAGGTCACTTTGACCTAGAGCCCAAATAATAATCGCCATTCACCCGGACGGGCACAAAAGATCAAAGGACAGGCAAGCTCAAATAAAGGCCAGATTCAGAAACTGAGCCTAAAACAGCTGGGCAAAACGTAGAGGCCCCAACACATGATCGCGTCAAGGATTGTGCTTGAAAGCTCCCGGGCCTGCCTGATCGGTTTCGAACCCGCAAGGATCCTGCCAAAACACGAAAACCAGCCCGTCGAATCAAAGGAAATACGGGAAGAAACATAAAGGAGGTAAAACTTCAAGATTTCTCTTATTTTATATATATATATATATATGTGTGCGAAATGTGCGCACTCCATCTACAAGCATGCTCTATAAACAACAAAATACAAAGTACCAAAATCTATGCTCCACCACTAAAGGGTCGCGGCCTACCAGCCCCAGCCTCGTTCTTCGTGGCATCAACAATAAACAAACCGGGCATCACGTCCGACTACCTTCGTTCAAGCAAATTCTTCTAGAAAGACGAAATCTCTGGCATGGGTCTTTTTAAGCAATGCGTCCCTCGAAGGTCCGCTCTGACCCGGCTCAATCATCTGCGATACATTGACACTCCTTCATCATCCTCGGCCCAAGCTTTTGTGATATTCCAGTCCAGGCACCGGTTGTTCCCAATTTGGGCTTTTTGAGGAATCAAGCTACAGCTTCACAATTATATCCGCTCGGATCGAAGCTCGAAGCCTACATTTTAGTACTTCAAGTATTCCTAGCTCGATCAGCTCTGCCCCTAAGGTCGAAAAGGTGAAACGCTTACCACAAGAAGACTCATATCTCACCAAAAGGTTTCTGTAATGTAAGCTTCGATATATCCCGAATTGCCAGTGCACCAACTCGACCCTTCCCACCTTGCCAAGATGCCTAAATAGGACTACCCTCATACTGGACCCCCAAAGTATAGTCCCTCGACATAACATCTCAAAGCCCAGGTCTATAGGAATTTTATGAAGGGAAAAGCCTATAAGAAAGGGAAGGCCTGAGATGCAGAAGAATCATGCTGAAACTTACCACGAAGTGAAGATGGCAAAACTAACCCGATGACCGAGCACCATCCTTGTGGCCCAACCCTTGTTGGCCCAAAGGAACCGCCGCTCCAGAACTAAGGACTCCGAAAACACCAGGCTCAAATAATGCACTCTCCTTAGAGGCACGGGCCAGTCTCGCCCCAATAAAAGCTCCTTTAGGAGTATGAAGCACATATCTCATCTATCGCCGTGTCGGGTCTTTGCCGTACCCCGAATAAGCAGCTGCTAAGGGCATGACCCACCAGCACCATAATATCAGCAAACCCCGAGGAACCCCGGGAAAAGGAAGCAACCTCAGGACTGCATACGAAAAGGGCTAGAACGAACCAACACCAATCAAAGGCACTAACCTTCAGCACCAACACTGGCCTTAAGGCACCGACTTTTTATCTTAACCCCGAGGACCTCCGTCGTAGCAAGATAACGCCCTACCATACCAAAAATGTCTCCACCAAATTGGCGTACAGCCCCAAGAGGCCTCCGCCAAAGAATGTTATTTTACGAAGAAATGGCATCCTTAACAAATGCCCGTGCCAAATCGATTTCGGGTAATGACCAGGGCGGCCCGAAACACGGCCAGGCCTCCATTCAAAGATTACTTCTAGGAGGTGACTAGCATACCGAGACCGCGAGTTCTCAGGCAAGCCTCTTCTCAATGGCCATTATGAAGCCGGAAGATATTTTCCATACTTTCGCGTAGAGAAAGGATCCTAGCGGCCCGAGGTTGTTGGCCTAATTTGAGCCCAGTTTGAGAATTCACAAAAAGACCCCGTGTGAATCCATTTCATCAATCAAAGGTTGGGAGGAATACTTGCACTCAAGGCTAGTATCACAGGTGAAACGGGGTCATGCACTCAAAGCTGCCAAAAAATATAAAGAGACACGGCAAGTATCGAAGGAAGAAACCAAGAAAATATCTTTGTATTTATACAAGTGTTTACTTACAAAGACCCTCGAGGGATCCTTACATATGATTACATCATATATGATTACAAAAGCCCACAGGAGATCCTTACAAAAAGTGAATAAATACAAGTAATATGTATACAACAGAAGCCTAAGGACCTAGCCTATTTATGGTGCGTCTCTGTTATCATCCTCTCAGGCGTATGAGCTCAAATACAATATCTTCCGAAGTTTGACCCCCTCGAGGACCACATCCCAATCCTCCAGGAATGGCATCTTCCAAAAGGAGGGTATGAAAAGGGAAGGCAGGGGAGAAGAGAAAAATGATGAAGGAGAAGCAGGAAGAACGCAAGAAGTGGCTGGGTAAAAATTCAGCTAGTACGAACCCTGCTAGCACTGCCATTTTGAAGTCGCTTCCTGAGATGTTGCCTCAGCCCGGAAGGCAACGGCTGGTAGAGACTGTTGACACCCCTTCCTGGAATTGAAAAGGGGTGTAACATGCTAAGCCGGGGAGGGAGGGTGAGCAGCGGTGTATAAATCGAACCCCCTCTTTAATAGCGGTGCATAATCCAAAGTACCCCTGGGGTCGGAGGAAATCGATCCTCTACCTCATCACCCCAGAGCAACGACAACAACAACACCAACAACAACAACACCTCAGCGATACAAATTCGCCCGATCGAAAGAGGGTCGAAGGCTGAGTCACGGTGCTCATGGCATAATATCTTGAGGCCGCAGGCTCCAAACATGGCAAGATGGCAGAAATTCAAGATAACGGGAAAAGAGGAAAATATGGATATCTAAGGAAAGTTAGATAAAAGGCCAACCATGAAAAGCCTCTTTATAGGAAGAGCAGAGTAATCGATGGTGCTATTACTGCCCTTGAAAAGCGTAAACAGCAGGCGCAATTAATATGTTCATAGAAGCTGAATCGATATCAAGAAAGATCAAAGAATCATGACATTTCGAGTAATCCTAGAGAAGCGGGAAAGCAAAATGCCTCGACACCCGCAAAAAGGAGGTTGCACCATCAGCGTGACATTATTATGGGGGATCGAGAAACGTAGAGACTATCTATTCACGGTGAAATTTGGGAGACTGATTTCTCCTCGATTGAATACCTCGAAGGGTGATCCCAGAAGCCTGGGACCTCGAGCCAGTCACTCTCCTCAAGAATGGCCAAGTACTCTGCCAAAGATAGTGTCGGCCCAAGCCTCAACAAACGCAGAGATCTCTCGAGGAATGCATCTGGGGTTGACCAGGTCTACTTGGACGACTCGACATCAGCCCACGCACACATCACAGAGCTAGCTAGTTGTCCTATCATATTTCTTTTATCATGCAACGTATCTAGTACTAAGATTGGACTTCCCCCTCTCTATAAAAGGGAGTCGTTAACACCCTGTAAAGGCAGAGCTTTAACCATTCTACTCAAGTGCAATAATATCTTCTCTCTTTATCTCCCCTTTAACTCACTTGTCATCATTGCCTCGAGGCTATTTAGCTTTATTGTCTTCTTGCTTGTTCTTCGTTTATCACTTAGTATCGGCTCTAAGTCACCTTAATATCCATTGCATTCTTACTCATTTTTCATCATATATCTTAATATTGGCCGCAAAGAGCCTTGTCTAATTATATTTTCAACTATTATAGAGTCGTGTTAATATTGATATTGAGGTGACGCATATCCCAGTCTCTTGTTATTGGGCTAAGTGTGGTTGATATAAAGGTGACGCGTGCGCCTGGCCATTGGGCTGAGTTATGATTGTTGACTTTTGATCCGATCAGCACTGGTCTAGGATCCGTCCCTCCGGAGTCAGCTGATAACCCATACTAGTTTGGGCCCTGTGAGTGCAGTCACATGGTATGTGCTAATAAGGGGCTTTATGCCAAGCACCAGTATAGTGTTGAGATAGTACTTACTTAATGATTTATCTATGAATTCGTTGATTTGAATATTGATACTTTTCATTCTAGCATAAAGGCATATTCCTCATGCTAATTGACTGTTGAAAATTTGTAGCAGAGTTTGTGAAGAGAGCAAAACACAACACAAAATTGATGCTCGCTAGACAAAGATAGAATAGTAAAATTATCATCTCCATAGGGATTGAATTTAAACAATGTTCTAATAATTTCTAGGTTAAACTATATTCGGATGATTAACACTTTGATTGGAATGATTATGAACAAATTTAACTATTAAAATTAAATCAAAAAATAATTAGTCGTGGAAAGACAATGGTTGAGCAACAGAGAAATAATCAATGGGAGAAATAAGGTCCAAAACAAGATAGGTGCAAGATAGATATTTGGGATCAAACTCTAGTTAAATTCACTTATAATATTCTAATGATTCTAACAAATTCACTTAATGATTAGTTTAATTGTATAGTCAAAACTCCTCTCTCGATTAAATCTGAACTCTACGAGGTAAACTAATATAAAGCACTATGAAGGTACGCAAGCACAGTTAATGGACTAACATATACTTCTCTGTTCGGAAGACCATAGGTTAACAACATGAGGGCGGTACCTTCAACCTTGCACCGGGCATTAAAGTTCCCTACATCAAGAGGAATCAAGAGAGCATACGGAGAACAGTCGGTTGCAAAGGAAATGTTTGCATTTGATGGAGTACACCCAATACGCGTTGTTTTGACATTAAAAAGCGTGGACCGACCAAAAAAGTCAAAGTTAAATAGCAATCACTGATGCAGTCCTGGTCGGACCCGCGAGATGAGGTGTCAATAAGGAAGATGATTAAAAGGTTCCTATATCGTTCATAGATCTTGGTGATACCGATGTCACCAATCTACGGTCTAAGAATTGGAGCAAGTTATTTTGATCGAACACCTGCCATATCAAAAGGTATACCTTGACACAGGGTTGACCCCCGAGCTCAGGAAAGAACTCATTAGTTTCCTTAAAATTAACATATCTTTCTTTTCGTGGTCCTATCTTAATATGACAAGGATCTTGCCAGAGATAACCACTCACAAGCTGAGTTTAGATCTGAAGTTCTAGCTGGTTAAACAGAAGAGGAGGCCTCGACCCGAAGCCAAGCTTGCCTTCATCGTAGACGAGGTGTCTAAAATCCTTAAAATAGGTTCCATTAGGGAAGTTAAATACCCATACTGGTTAGCTAATGTAGTGGTAGTGCCTAAAAAGGGAAATAAATTAAGAATGTGCATAGATTACAAAGACTTGAACAGGGAATGCCCTAAGAACTCTTTTCCTTTGCCTAACATCAATCGCATGATTAATGCGACAACCGGGCACGAGATACTCACCTTTCTCGACACCTATTCCAGGTACAACCAAATCCACATGGACCCGGGCGATCAAGAAAAAACTACCTTTGTCACTAAATTCGGCACATATTGTTATAATGTAATGTCGTTCGGACTAAAGAACGCTGGTGCCACTAATCAACGCCTAATAAACAGGATGTTCGAGGAATAGATAGGAAAATAAATGGAAGTTTATATTGAAGACAGGTTAGTTAAGCCCCTGCGAGTAGAGGACCATTTTAAACATTTGCAGGAAACATTTGACATATTGGAGAGATACAATATGAAGTTGAACCCTGAAAATGCGAATTCGAGGTCAGAACCGGAAAATTCCTTGGGTTCATGTCCAATCGAGGGATCGAGATCAATCCCAATAAAATCAAAGCTATATAAGGCATCACCATGGGGGATACTATCAAGGTCGTTCAAAGACTGACCAGGCGTATCTCCGCTCTTGGCCGGTTCATATCGAGGTCCTCAGACAAAAGCCATCGGTTCTTCTTACTATTAAAGAATAAGAATAACTTTTCTTGGACTCCAGAGTGCCAAAAAGCTTTGGAAGCACTCAAATGGTACCTTTCGAGTCCACCCCTGCTCCAAACTCTAAAGGAGGATGAACAGTTATACCTTTACTTTGCGGTATCCGAGGTAGAGGTAAGTGGACTCTTAGACCGAGAAGAGGAAGGTATGTATTTTCCTATTTACTACTCCCTCTGTTCCAGTTTATGTGAACGTATTTCCTTTTTGGTCCATTCCAAAAAGAATGAACCCTTTCTAAATTTGGTAACAATTTAGCTTAAACTTATAACTCTACCCTTAATAAGAAGCTTTTATAACGACACAAATACTATGGGCCCTATTTGGACTTGTTTAGGACCACAAATTCCAAAAGTCTTTATTTTTTTCTTAAATTCCGTGCCCAGTCAAACAGGTTCACATAAATTGGAACGGAGGAAGTATGTTTTTAGAACTCTAGGCGAGGCTGAAACGAGGTATGCTCACTTGGAAAAATTGGCGCTCGCTTTGCTAAGTGCTTCCAGAAAGTTGGATCATACTTTTAGTGCCACACCATATGTGTCGCAACCTCTTACTCACTAAGGACCATTATGAACAAACTCGCGCTCTCGTGTCGGTTAGCCAAATGGGCTGTAGAAATTAGTAGGTGTGATATCGAATATTGACTTTGAATCGCCATTAAATCACAACTCTGGGTAAACTTCGTGGCCGACTTTACACCGGCCTTAATACCTGAAATAGAAAAGTAATTGTTGTTAACCTTGGGGACTTCCTCGGGTCTGGACTCGGCATCGTGTTGAAGCCATCTATGGGTAACGTTAGTTAGTCCGTCTATTAGAACTGTGAAATTGACTATCAATGAGGCCGAGTATGAGACCATGATTGAAGGTCTTTAATAGTCTAAAAACCTTGGGGCCGAGGTGGTCGAAGCTATGTGCGATTCCCTCCTTGTGGTAAATCAAGTCAATGGGACGTACCGAGTGAAAGAGGAATAAATATGAAGGTATTTAGACAAATTAAAGGTAACACTACATTAATTCAAGGAATGGACCCTACAGCACGTGCCCCGAGATCAAAATAGCAAGGCCTATGCTCTGGCTAACTTGGGTTCATCGGTTGATGACGATGAATTCAGTTCAGGAAAAGTCGTGCAACTCATGAAATCGGTAGTAGAAAAAGGCCATGCTGAAATAAATTCAACAAGTTTAACTTGGGATTGGAGGAACAAATACATAGATTATTAGAAGACTAGGAAGTTTCCCTTGGATACTAAAGAATCAAGAGCTCTACGCACTAAGGAGGCCAGTTTTAGCCTATCTGAATGGACTCTTTTTAGAAGAACATTCAACGCCCGCTTGCCATATGCTTAGGGCCGGGAGACACTGAATATTTCTTGATATAAGTTCACGAAGGCACTTGCGAAAACCATTCGGGGGTGAAATATTTGGTTCAGAAGATAATCAGGGCCGGCTATTACTGGATTCGCATGGAGAAAGATACGAAGGACTTCATACAAAGATCCAACGGCTATCAAAGACACACACGGATGATCCATCAACCCAGAGAGCTACTATATTTGGTCTTGTCCCCATGGCCGTTCATGAAGTGGGGGATGGGCATCGTCGGTCCCCTACCACACGCACTTGGTAAGGCTCAATTCATATTGTTTATGACCAATTATTTTTCTAAATGGGTCGAAGCTCAAGAGTTTGAGAAGGTCCAGGAAAAAAGTCATTGACTTCATTTGGGAACACATGATATGCTGGTTTGGGATACCGGCCAAGATCGTGTGTGATAATAGGAAGCAATTCATCGGTAACAAGGTAAAAAAGTTTCTCAAAGATCATAAGATTAGAAATATCTTATTAACACCCTATCACCCTAGTGGGAACGGACAGGCAAAATCACCAAACAAGACCATACTTCAAAATTCAAAAAAGAGGTTGACCGATGCCAAAGGAAAATGGAAGGAAATTTTGCCAAAGTCTTGTGGGCATACCATACAACTTTGAAGTCTAATACCGGTACCACCCTATTTTTGTTAGTCTATTGTGTCGAATCATTACTACCGGTTGGTGGAATAATCGAGCTTCAAGTTCCGATATGCGATTGAAGAATCGAATGGTGAGGCCATGAGCACAAGCTTGGAACTATTGGATAAAAGGTGTGAGGCTGCCCTAGTCTGGTTGGCTGCTCAAAAACAGCGGATAGAAAGATATTACAACCAAAGAACCAACCTCCGACACTTCAAGATCGGGGATTTGGTGTTGAGAAAAGTAACACTGCATACCCAAAATCTGAATGAGGGAAAGTTGAGACCGAATTGAAAAGGACAATATAGAGTCGTTAAAATTACTGGTAAAGGCGTGTACAGACTCGAAGCAGGAAACAGTGCTCAACTACCGAACAACTGGAACTTGACAAACTTAAAGCCGTACTATTGCTAAGATACGATCTCATTTAATTTTTTATAATATTATGAATTGGACTAACACTTGCAGACAATGGCCAAGGGAGAATGTGACTATTAGACCTGAAAGCACGCTTTGCACTCTTTTTCCCTTGAACCGGTTTGTCTCAAACAGGTTTTATGGCAAGGTTTTTAACGAGGTAGAAGTAAATCGTGCTAACTTAGATATGAAGGATGGTCTTAAATTGGAGTCAATGGGCACATCAACACGATTTGAGCCCTCTCAAGATCAACCTTGAATACTGGGGGCCATCACACTCGGGTTAAGATTCTTACCAAGGAAAGAAGGAAATTTTATACTTGAATAGCTTTGGCTCGATGGTTAGGATTTACTATAAGGGCCAAACGATCAAGTGAATTGTGCCCACATGGGCCACCTTAATCGTGATACAATCTTTTACATGCTTTCGATCTTATACTTTCCATATAGAAATGAAAGGAAGCTTCCAACTTGCTATTTCACATTTTTGCGTATTAAAACATAGATCCTATCCTCATTAGGGGGGCTATAAATCCCAAGTGATACTCTTATTTGGGGATGATCGAGCCCAAGCGCTACCCCTACTCGGGGACTGTCGTCCGAAAAAAAGTTTAGGAAATTCCGGCTACCAAATCTCAAAGTTACAAAACGTATTAGGTAGTGCGTAGACACAAACGGCTACAGTCACCATAAAATTGCTCGGAGACATCTGAAGCTCATAATCAGAACATAAGGCCTTTATAAAAAATCAAAACCCACTAAAAGGTAACCCTCAGCAAAAGCATAATCTAAAATCACTTAAGAATCTTGGGAAAACTGCCAGTCACACCTAGTTTTGAAGGCCTTGGGCAAATAAAGTTGCATCAAAGTCAGTCTATGTTTGGACATATGAAAAATGATCAACTTATTACTACATTTGATTCTATGCTAAGGCATTAGAAATATTGCAACAATAGAGATTATGAAAATATGCTAAAAAAAGTAGAGACTTGAAATTTCCAGAAAGGTAAATTTTATATATTCTAGAATATATTTACAAAGGCCCAACAAAAATGGCCTCAAAATAAACAAATAACATACAAAAAAAACTAAAAAGGTTCTAAGTCATTCATGCTATGTCTTCACCAGGGCCCGAATCATTGCCAGAATCATCGGAGCCTTCGGATCACTCAGAACCCTCGAAGCCTCACGCACCTTCAAGCTTGGAAAGTTTCTTCGCCTCAGCCTCAAGATTTATTGGTTCCTCGATCTCGGCCGACAGGTCAAAGCCTTGAACGTGAATCTCTTCTAAGGTCTCCCTTCGAGACAACCACCTTATATATTCAGCATTTGTCTTCAGGCGGGCCTCGGCTGCTTCGATATCAACCTTGTGCTGGGACACCATCTCTTCAGCATTGGCAGAGGTTGTGTCCAACTTGGACTTTATTGCTTCGTATTCTTTATCGATGGCGTACCACTCTCCTAAAGTCAAGCTCAATAATGCCCGAAGATCGTCATTCAGCTGGGACCGCTTCTCAGCTTTCTCCTTTGCCACACAAAGTTGAACTTCTAGCAATGGCAGCTTTGCTTGGGTGGTTTCCTTCTCCGAAGCTAGTGGGTCCATTATGCTCTTCCACCCATTGGCCATGGCTTGGATCTCGTTCATCTCGATTTTGAATTGGTCGATCTTCTGTTGGACCTGGGAGGTTTTATTGTTAGCCACTACGACTAGTTCCTCGTTTCTAACCTCAAAGACCTTTACCTTTTTTACCAGGTCGGCATGTTCCTTTCTCAGGGTCGAAGCTTCCTTATGAGACCTATCCAGCTCACCTTGAAGGTCCTTGATGGCCTTGTCTTATTGCTCTTTGATGAGCTTGTACGTATCCTTCTTTCAAACATGCTCTTTGAACTCGGCCTCGAGCTGATTGACCTCGACAACTTTGACCTGCAGGTGCGAATCAGTAGTTGTGAAACTAGCTATGGCTTGATGACTAGTACAGGAGGAAGCTCTCATGGTAAATTATCGAGGCCTGAAAAATAACAAAAGTCGTGAGATATATCTAAACCTAAGAAAATTTTGAGAAGACATAATGATGCCTTACCCGATTCAGCGCCTACTGCGCCTCATTGACAAGACACGACACGTCCACCCCATTCATTTTTGCCTGGTCCTCCTCAATCACCAGGCATCGGAGGTAGCTGGCTACGCCCACGCGAGTAGAAGTGACCCAGGCATCCTCAATGATAGTAATAATAACCTCTCTCTTGTGAACAAGGACCACACTTAGAGCGTGAAACCAATTAACCAACTTTATGCTCAAACTCAGCCCACCAGCTTCCGAAGATGCATCCTTCTTTGGGACTTCCAGGTCGTCTAGCCTGGAAAAATCCTCCAAAGTAGAGGAATCCACACTATAGAAGAAGGAATGAAGGGGGAAGTGGGTGTTTCCATAATTTCTATTACACTGGTCGCTTCCTTCGGTGCAGATATGGCTTCTCAGGGGGTCTCACCATTCCATCTTGGCCTCTTAAGTCATAGAGAGGTCAGTCTCACGGTCTACCCCCTCAATTGCAGCCTTCTTCCCCCTCGGTTGCGGCCTGCTCCCTGACAAGGGTCTATCCGTGGGCAAAAAAATACCATCTTCTTTAGACTCATCCCTGAGCCAAAGAAGTGAATCAGAATCTGTTACCTGAGAGTTGGTGCTCTTCTTGGGCTTACAAGCCACCTAATTCTTCGGCCTCGCCTCGGAAACCCAAAGAGCTCAAAGATTTTCTTTTTCTCCCCCGTAGTAGCCTCGGGCTATCCCGTAACAGAGGAATCAACGGATAAGGACACATCCTCATCCTCTTCTAAAGGCCAAAGTTTGGTGGTCTTAGGCAAACCTATAAACAAAAGAATAAAGGTCAGTATGATGTGAGTTAAGAACACGGTAAGATCTTTTATAGGAGAACCTTACCATGAGAGCGGTCCTCCCATCGGCCCTTTGAAATCTTGCACCATGAGCTCTCAAAGTATTACATTTGCTTACAGATGCCTTAGATTCACTCCTTGAGTCAGAAGGTAGCATTTGGAACACAGGCAACAGCTTCACAATCACAAATATGAATGATGAGGAAGGAAAAGAAGAAAAATTGACATCTAAGGAAATGTTGTACTTACGAGATGCATTCCACTTCTCGGGTAATGGCATGAACTCGGGAGGGATCAAGTCTTTGGTCTTCACTCGAACAAAGTGCCCTTGCCAGCCTCTGTCTCGGTCATAGTCAATACTTGAGAAGGGGGCCTTACTGGGCTAAGGAGTGAGCTTGATTAATACCCCTTTGAAAATTTGGGACTGTAAAAATGAAGCAGGTGGTCGAGGGTGAATCGACGGGACTCGGTGTTATTCCCAAAATGATGGAGGAGGATTATGATCCTCCAAAGAGATGGGTGGATTTTCCCAGACATGTATCTCTTGCAAAAATCTAAAACAACTAGGTCTATCGGGCCCAGTTTAAAGAGGTAAGTGTAAACACTGAGATACCCCTCCACATGGGTAGTGATATCGTCTTAAGGCCCGGGGACTACAACGTCCTTATCTCCCCGTTTACAAACCTTTCATATATTGGGAAGGGTGTCTTCGGTGATAGAGCATATATATATATATATATATATATATATATATATATATATATCGATGCCCATTCACCTCGATCTTGTTTGGAGAGGCTTTCTCGACCTTGAAGTCATCCGCAATCAAACAGCCCCTAGGAATAAAGTTTTCAAGTAGGGCTTGGAGGCCGGTTTGGTGGCAGCTGACTTAGTGGCAGCCACTTTGGGAGAAAATGCCTCGAGGACATTATTTCCGGAGCAATCACCTCGGTACCGACAGCCGGTTGGAAAGATGAAGAGGGAGCCGCTGAGTAACTGATTTGGAAGTTTTAGCCATTACTATCTGAAAAAGTTTGAAGATTTAAATAAAACGCATGGATATTTGAAGGAACAAGTTTAAAGGCTGAAGAATGGGTATGAAGACTTGAAGATTTGAAGAAAATCTAGGTAAGAACCTAAGAACAATTCCGAGGATTTGAAGATCAAAGGGAAAGAGATGAAAGTTTGAAAGAAGTTTATGATAGTTGGGAATTCAAAGGTAAAAGCTTGATTGGAAAGTGGAAAAAGAAAAAAAATAGAAACTTTTATAGGGGAAATACACGACGCTTCACATTCGAAGACAACCAGCCGGTGGTTGGCACGTGTCCAAATTTAGAACGACACAATTGATGGGACGTCCCGGCTTTTTCATCATTTTGATCATGACGTATGAAGTAAGGTACCGGGATTTATCGATTATTTCTCATCGTTTAGACAAACCTACTCTCTGGAAAATGAGGGAACTATCTGTATATGAGTAAAATCGAGGCTAGCGAGCACCCCGATTTCTCGATAGGGAAAACGATGAAAGGATAACTAGTCAGAATCGGGATCAAAACCAGGAACCTCTCGCACTAAGGCCCCAACGAAGCAATTACCACTGGGGCCATTGAGACAACACACCCCGAATCTGATTCGGGCTCCAAGACCTAGGACGACTAACAAAGGGACGGGATATCTGTGCCCAACCAGATATCACCGCATAGACCTCGGCCTATATCGACAGTGGATCAGTGATTAACTAAAAAGAAGATTTTTATCTTTTTTAGAATTGTACTTAGGGTAAAAATCTCCTACTATATAAAGGGAAAGCTTATTGTTCAATGTACACATTGTAACACGCATTTCAAGGTAATATACACTTGTTTTCTCTACTTCTAAGTTGTTCAAAGTTATTTTTCTTGTTCATAGTTCTTCATAGATATTTGGGTCCGAACCAGTGCAGAACAATCTCCAAGATCATACCCGAGCTCGGTCTTAACATTACGACTGGTTTGGTTATTTTTTTCTATCTTAAATTTACTTATTTAACGTTATTGATCACTTGTATTAAATCTATCCATATATCCTTAAAATCACGTATAGATTCAATTTTTTTCCATTTTTAAGGGTAAATACTCACGTCTCTTAATTCTCATGGTGGTTACGCTTTATCTTCGGGCCTTAATACTTAGAGTAAGTTTTAAACTTTTCTGACTTTCTCATCTTAATTTTTCAGTTAGGATTTTTAGTTTTATACTTTAAAGAATTAATAGTTTAGATTTTTAGTTTTATATTTGTTTCTTTTGTTGCACTGATTCTTTAGTATTTACAAGATTAGGATTTTATTATTTTTCTATTAGTTATGCCCCT